>JASANE010030592.1:0-37938 GCA_030248225.1 Trileptium ribeirensis | reverse complement strand
GGGACATTGTCACCACTCCATCAGAATATGTTTGATCAAGTCACGTTTCAGTTAGCACAAATGCCCGTTTCTTCGATTTCAATACACATCTTTAAACTCGTGTAATATGCTACCTAACCTTCTGGCGCCAAACTAACAGCAAAGCTAGGAAGCTCTCCCTGGCCAGTGGCTTCCCACGAAACTAAATTCATCAAACAGAAATGAGCGATTATTAATTCCACCAAAAACATCCCATCATTATCGATAGAACAGTTTATAGATTTCACAAACGAACAACTGATAACGACAAATTTAATTTTGAAATACAAACCAGTCTGGTTGAGCCGTTTGCATTTTTGTCGCAATTTGCAGTGGCGCCTCAATTTACCTAGAGACAAGGACGGGCGAACATATATACCTGAACATGTTTTGAAGCTTTTAAGGGTTGATCTTCATGCAAAACCTATCCCTGACAATGTGACTACGCAAAATAAGTTTTAATAATAACCGCGGCATGACTTCGGCGTCTGCCGGGCGACGACCCAGATGATAATCCTCAAAACGTTCGCACAAGGGTGAGAAAGCAGGTAAACGGATGTAGCCGTTGTGTGTGACGAATTTGCATTATGGTGCCGTCCAACTCAAGCAGGAGGAGCGAAACCAAAGGGTACAATATTCAAACTGAATTGAATTTTCTGCACCTTTAACTGTCTGTTCACAAGTACACTGTGAAATTTCCGATTGTCTTGGAATACCTGAGCTTGTCGACTGCTTCCTACATTCCGACATGCACGCAAATTAAATAATTTTTAGACAGTGCTGAATTTGTTTCTATATTTTATTACCAAAGTAATTGTTAGCATAGTTCAGAAACCTTAGTTCGGGATTTTTAGGTTTTCGCCTATCGCTATTATTGAAAGGGGTCACCTAGGAAAACAAGTGGTTCGGCTCAAAATGACATTTTTTCCAGCTTATTTTTAATTCGTAAGGCTCATGGGCAACATAGCTAGTTGGAGTATTCACTAGTTTGGGTTTTTAAGTTTTAGTTTTCATGTGCTGTTGTTTTGTCGGAGGTCTAATAGGCTACCAGGAGTTCCAGGGCCTAGTTTTTATTTTTCGGGATCAAAAATTCTTTTTCACTACATCCTTTATTATATGGGTTCCTTGTTTTTGGTTCTCCTAAAATCTTAAATTCTATAAATTTTATTTCGCTTACCTAATTTGCATAAAATGCACAAGCTAATTACGTTTAAGCCTAGTTTTAATTTTTTCTCAGTCGATGCTTTTCGATCTGGTGGAGTTGACGTTTACACAACTGGTCTTCCTTTATTATGCATTAAAGCTTTTTGTTTTAATTATTGAATAAGATTACGTAGCTATTAAGCGGTCCTTTGTACGTTTAGTTCTGGGTTGTTGTCGGGGGTCCGCTAAGCTACCGGGGTACAAAAATCTTTGAAACGAGGTTTTTACACTTTTTTCAATTATTACTCAGCTCCTAAAGTTTTAGTTCTTTGAAAATCAGGATTTTGTGAATTTTAGTTGTTTCTTTCTTACTAAATTGCGTAAGTTGAGTTAATATATGTTAGTAGCTAATTTAGACTTAAGAGTTAATTTTATTATTATCATCACTATTATATTTGTCGGGAAGTTCGGTTGAATTTAGCAACAAGAGAAGTCGGCAGCTTACTTTATTGGTATTATGCACCTGTACCGATTTTTTTATTGTTGGTTTTAATTGTAAAAAGATTGCCTAGGTAGTGCCTGTAGGCACGACGTCATATCGGCTGCGGCGAAATCACGTATATTCATTGCTGACGTGTTGCCAATCATATCTAGAGTACTGAAAAGATTCTGGTTCATAGTTATTATGGCTTATAGTTACTGTTATGGTTTGAATTGAGGAATACGCAATGAAATTGCGTTTGTGAGACCATTTGATCTGGATTTGCGAACACTTGGCATAAAAGCCGTGCATAAAGGAAAGACCTATACTCCGCGTTCCAGAATATCGTTTTTGCTCAAAGGAAAGACCTACACTTGGCTTTCTACGCGATACTTAAGGATGTTTATGAACTGAGCGCACTGTTTTTGTGATTCGGAGTGGCGTATATATCTAATTATTAGTTACAGAAACACTACACAAATAGGTAAATTAAGAATATTATTAGTTATTTTAATAATATTAACTTTTCCCAAATAAAACCTTTCATCTCTAACCAGGTAATAAGAGGGGCACTGTATTAATTATAATAGTCAATAATACGTAAAAATTTCGGCGCTAATTTGGAGTGAGAAAGGCAGGGCGAGCAGAATAGGCGGGTCCTTAGGCAGTAGCGTCACTTGTGGGGTGCGGCAGGTATTTGGGGCGGCTCAACAAGGAGCGTTAGTCTTGAGAAGACCGGGTGAGTAAGGGTGAGTAGGATCGATTACCACCTCGACCCTCCAGTACATCCCAGATACTAATTTTAGGCTAGCCATTTTGGGGCCTGGAATCTTTCCTGTGTACGGCAGCCATTTGGGGTCTGCACAGAGTAAGAGACTTCAACTATTTAGTTGTCGACCGCTACTAAATAGTTCATCGTAAGTAGCCAGGCAGCCGTTCGGGGGTCGAATGTATGAATCCACGAGAGTGTTGTGAGTTTATCGGCCTTCTCCGCGGCACGTTTCTTACCAAAACGTAACCGACACCTCCAATGGTGGCCAAAGGGAAAGGGGTAGAGATACAGAGCGAGTTCAAGATTCACCCAAAAATATAAGTAAAATCAAGGCCAGTGAAAAGAAGCCACCAAAGGGGATGTACCGGTCTACCAGCGGTCGAAGATACCCTTTATCACTGGATGAGAGTTGCGCGAGTTCCAAGTGGTAGACATGTCATTGTCCCGGGCAGGGATATCGAGTTTAGGTCAATGTCAGGTGCTTGATTGTTAACTAAGCTGAATAGGCCGTGTGAACGTATATAAACTAAAATAAACTACGGTTCAACCAATTCTGGTTGATTACCAATTACGTCTTACAAACTAAGCAGACTTAGACCATTGGTTGTATTAAAAAGTAAATTGCCCTGGGATAAAAATTGGGAGTTTAGTTTGGGCTGAACTTGTGCACTCGGCACTCTTTTAGCCGTAACATCTCCAGAGTTAAGCTAATGCTAAATTGAATTTCGGTTAGCAGGATCGCGTATCCGTGCTAATATTGACTGTACCCTGGTGAGTTAGGAGAACGCGCCGTGGGTAGCAAATGTTGATGTTAGAAAAGCCTAGAAGATAGGGCCAATAGAATTTGAAGTTGAGCGTGGAAACTATGGGTAACGTTGGCGAGTTCGAGTAATCGTGCCTTTATCCAACTATACCATGGCGAATTCGTATGACAAGCCGTGGTATACATGTAGTAATTTTGGAGATACTAGGTTATGACTATAAATGAAAGTTTTGTATAAGGTTTGAATTGCGAACACGAATAAATTTAAAACGTAGTTAAAAGGGTTGTGGAAAGGCTTTAAAATTGGGAAGGAAGGAGGAAGGGAAAAAACTATAGTTACAATGTTACGAATTAAAACGGAAAATTTTGAATGTAGCCATTTCATAGGCTGCAGCGAGTTCGTGTAAACAAGTCCGCAGCATCTCAACAATTTATTTTAAGATTTCTTATGATTTTGAAAGGTGGTACCGCCCCGTGTAGGCTAGTACACCCCTAAGTTTAGAGTCCAAAAAGCGCGTGCCCCAGAACACATGTTCTGGATTTAATATTCATAAATTTCATGCAAAATGTCACTACGGCGGAGAGTTCGCGTGACAGTCCCGTAGCGCGTAGTGAATAGAATTGGAATAAATTGTAGTTCAGCTTTTGAAAAACAAAGTTAGGAAAATTGGGATGAAATAGTTTTACCATGGGTGGTCAAACAAGAGTAGGATTGAACTATAGTCGTTCTGAAGGCACCCAAGCTCTGTCTCAGCTCGACAAGCGGCCAGAGTTGAGACACAGACTGGAGCTATGGGGACTCTCCGTAGGACGTATAACCTGTTTTGGTATATGTTGGAAACTCCTTTTTTATGAATAGCTAATCTATACATAAAACAAAAACCGGTGGTTTACCTTGGAAGGTAGTATTGTTAGTGTAGAGGTTACAGGTAGTTGTTACAGGTCGTCTAAATATAAATAAAGAATAACACACTAAAGTAATGCATTTAGCGGTCCGTTAAAACATGAGCCTTTGTTAACATCTTATCCAATATTACAAATCCAATGCTGATTAAACAGGTGCTAGAGAGGTAGCGTGGCCCTGCCACGTTGAGTATTTTACAAAAACTAATCCACGTACTGGTGACCCGCACCCTCCAGTCATTTGTAGGTAACATCTAATAAACTACAAGTAAATTAAAAAACAGGACCATCAGCTCCTGCTGGACAGATAACAAGCACAGCCGAGTAGTAAGAATTTTATTACCCGAATGTAGCTGGAACGTTTAAAGATAATATGGTAACACTGTTAGAAAACAACAAAAGATTATAGAGCAAAACTTTACAAAATTCCGGCATTATGCACCAGGAATAATCACGATAACAAGTTCCCCCACATGTTGGAAACATAGTGGTAACCGAGAGTTCCGCACTGAGTAACCAATCTTCTTGTAACAATTTTTATAGATTTTTATACCGTTTGCGGGACGATTAAGTGCGATCATGCATTATAGGATACATGTACCTTAAATCGTACTACCTGAAGCGTTCGTGTGGTTCGTGAACCTGAAAAACTAAAGAATTTTAGGTGTTAGTGTTGAGGGACAAGTGACACAGGATTTTCCCTAAATAGAACGTGGGTGTTGGCCCATAATTGCCAAGCCCTCTAAGCGTAAAATTTCCCCGGCCTGTGCATTGGACAACCCCTAGGCGAGGCTTACGCGAAGACATGTTGGGGCAGCGTGGGGTCCAACGGGTGGTAAAAAGGTGCCGGAAAGGTAGAAAGACCAATCCCACCCAGAGGTTCCCGTCTTACTCTGCCTAGCGTACCCGCCACCTCGGCAGGGTCCAGAGATGCAAGTAACCTCCTGCAAAGTTACTGTGAATGAGCCTATGGGTAGTTATATGCGTGTGTGTGTAGCTACGCAAATGCGCGAATGCCAAGTTGGTGCGAGGGTGTAAATACTGCGGAATTTTAACAAAGTGATACCAGAAATCCTAAGAATTGTTCAAGGTTCGGTCACGCTTTCGATTTCAATGAAACTAGCAACATACGCGGTGACAAGCTAGTGAAAATTGTAATAAAACCAAACACAAAAGGAAAGAGAAAAAACAACGAAATTCTTCGTCACACATTATAAAAACCATAAGTATAATAACAGCAATAATAATATATCAACACTACTCGTAATGCAGAACTACACGTCGACTCTCACGAATAACAATACACGCAATATATATCAAAACCAGTGTCGTAGCCATATATGCACCGCAGTAGTCAAAATTAGCTAAGGAAATTTATTTATTATTAATTTCGAAAATTATATATATTTATTATTACATTTGTACATGTTCAGGAAAATTTGATGACTTTGGGGGTTAGAAATAGGGGTTATATAGAGGTATTCCATAAGGATTGAGTATATTTCTAGGCAAGGATAAATGGTTAAGACCCCGATCGATAGTTTGAGAGGTTTAAGAAATTGTATAGAGTTGGTAGAAATTAAATATTGATATATTTGTTTTTGGAAGAAAATGGGGGAAATTAGAGGAATCCAAGGTTAATAAAAATAGAAAAATAATGGGATTAAGGGGGTTTCCACAGAGGGAGAATATGAAATATAGTCCGATAGTAGGGAAAAGTTGTACCCAAGTTGGGAAAATCCTAATATATTCGTAAATTTGATAGTAAAGTGAAAATATTAATTTTTAAATAAAATAGAGTGTTGAATTAGGGTATAGGAATAATATATCCCGATACAAGAGGTAATAATGGGCTCACCCGATTGGGAGTAAGTGTGAACGTACCCGTTAAGAAATATAACCCACCCCACCGGAAGGAAATAATGATAAAGCCAAGAGGAATGTGTGATTTAAGTAAACATAAGGAAGTTTGTAAATTCATAGATTTTGGATCAGTTTTAAGGGTTAAGAAATAAGAGGTGTAATATAAAGTTTGGACAGTTTTCTCCCCCTCGGAGGTAAATATAGGAGTCACCTTGTGGGAGAATGGATCGGTATGATGTTATTAAGTAAGTCAAAACCCTAGGAAATATGATCTATGCAGGAGGGAAATACAAGGTTGGACCTGCCCAAAAGTTGACATCCCCCGGACCCGACTCCTCAACCTCCCTGGTGAGTATGTGATCTAAGGAGCAGGTCAACCTTGTATTTAAAATTTTCACTTCTACCTGAAGAGGAATTTTTGCATATAAAATCCCTATATTAGTATCAAATGATAACAGCAATTTATATAACATTTGGATAATCACACAGAAACATTAGTTATATAAAATATCAGCAAAATGATTATAATGGAACACCAAATATTATGAATATAAGTAACACATTATGGCAGTAAAAGATTAATGCTGAGCGAACATATTATATAGTTAACTAGCAAAGATACTTGGATATAACTTTACATTAGATATTAAATTATGCAAAATAGTTATACAAATCAATTATATAAAGCTATATAAAATTAAGTGAAGGACATAGAAATTTTTGTCTATACTAGTTCATAAACTTTTAGTTTGAAATATGAAAAATATTCATAGAGTTATACTAAAATTTTAGTAAGTTGTGTTGTTTGCCAAAGCAAAAAAAAATTGGTTCTGTAAACCCAAATGTAATTTATGAAATTTAGCTAGAAACTTAGTTAAAAAGTGATATTGCGATTATGGCTTCGGATAGCCCAAAAGTGGTATAAATTGACATCTGACCAAGATTACATTATATAATACATGACAAGAATATAATAACACAATGTTACAAGCACAAAATATGACATATCCATGTAGTCAAGCTCGACACAATAACATAGAGGTAGGTACCCGGTAGAATTTGCTATGAGTATATTATAAATTTTATCAATTTTGTAAGTCCGGAAAAATCATAATGTGGGAATTGATAAATTTGGAAAAAATTTTAATATAAATTTTTCTTAAGAAATTATTTTAGATATGAATACACAGTGAGTTAAAGTTATATATTATCTTAAATAAAAGTTCAGTTTTTGTTCCCAAAGCGGAACCGTGTGTTTAGCTTTAGGTTATTCCAGAATAAAGAGAAAACTTAATAATTTTTCGAAGTTAATTGATGGATAAAATAAAATCAGTTAAGAATTCCGTTTTGAAAATTTAGTTTTATGTAGGTCTAATACCTATGGTTATATGATTTCACAACAGCATATTCGCATCACCATATAATTATCAGGTAATATATATCCAACACAAATATATAAAAGAAGTACAGGCAATGTTGCTAATGACTATAAAAATATAACTTTGGTCCATCACAAGTAATGTTCATATTCTTCATTCTTCTTTCGGCACACAGTGAAGCAATATAGTGTCCATAGCGCATTGTTTATTATCCATGTGAAGTAAATTGTCGATAATTGTCATTATGGCGAAAGTCAAACTCGAGTTATAGCAACTAATAATTACAGATTATTATTGCTATTACACATTAACGTTTATTGATGATTATAAATGCCCCATTCAGCAACTGGCATCTCCGGCAGTGGTTGATCAAGAGATGCGAATACGCTGAAATCGCCCTGGTTGATACGCTGAATCTGTTCTGGTACATAACTAATTGGTTGTAGATAATGTTCAGGCGAAAAGTAGGGTGGTGCACTGAACCTTGGTAAGCAAGATCGATATCCAGAATATAGGCGACGCATACGATTGTCCGCGCCATCGACTTGTGCCGCAAAGAAGCGATGAAACTGGCGTTGATGTTGTTCCCAAAATGGCTCTAATCGTGCACGTCGACGATTGGCGGTGTTCAACCATTGATTCCGTTCCGGATGATTATTCATCACGGGCTCCTGCAAAAGACGAGTTTGGGTGTCTAGTTCTTCTAATATGCGACGAACTGTTTCCAAAGCATCGCCGAGTTGTGGTCCAAACCGTTCGTACCAAGCCTTAACCTTCCGTCGAATATGAGAACCGTACACGTTCTTTGGGTGTTGTTCCAATGCCGCCATTTGCCGATTCATTTCGCTGAGATTGAAAAGTAGTAGAATCGGAAACGGAGTACGGTGCATGATGCTAGTGATATTCAATATTCTTTGATAAAAGTTGAACCGAATTCGACTTGCTAATGCTTGCAAAATGACTTGGTAGATCTGATTCGCTCCCGGTCTTGTGAGTTTCGTTTGAAAATACTGAAACAACGTAAGTCCTACGTGTTCAATTATATAGATGTAATCAATGGTTCTGACTGGTTGTTGTAATTCCGCGACCAATTGATAAAAACGTACTCGGAGTTGATTTAAGTACTCAGATTCTGACCGTACGAAGGCATTAGGTGTATACATCGGTCGCCATTGCATTAGGTGTGGTAGCAACGGTTGGTGTCGCAGTTCCTCCATACCTGGCTGTTCCGCATAATCCGATAACCACGTGGCATCTGCGGCTACGATTTGGACTACATCCGTACCCGAATCCTCCTCAATTGGAAATTCCTGAAATTTTTCCTCCGATGATGGGCAAGGTGCCGATGTCGAAGGGTGATGGAAACCATAGGTACGTTGTCGTGCTTGTGTTCCCAATTACGTTGTCGTTCGAGGAAACGTGACATTTTCGAGGGTAACCTGCAACTGCGGTAACGTTCCCTGCGTGCTGAAGGGTTGTGTGCTATGCGAAACTTGAGCCTTCGCGTAATGTTGTCCGTCGCTCCCGTTTTGCAGTTGGTTGTTGCATCGTTTCCACACGCGCAAGAATTCGCTTAGCTCGTTCCACCGGATCAGTCGTTTTGCCAACTATAAGCATATTTGGATGTGCTGGCTGTTTGCCTGAAGTTAAAGGAGCGTTAACAGCACGTTCGTCTGAAGTAGAAGTAGATTCCTCCCGGGACTCGGAAGAAGATTGGTGTCTCCGTTTGGCCTCTCTAGGTCGTCTTTGCTTTTCCACTCCGGTTGGAATTTCACCGCATTGCACCGTCATGTCTGCAGTAATAGGCGGCGCTTGCAGAGTGGAAATCTGCGTGCTTTGATCTTGAATTCGTTCCTCTAATGTCGTAATACGGGCACGATACTGATATACACTTTCTTGCATGGTTTCGTTTTGGCGTTGCAAACGTGTCATTCCTTGTTGGGATTTCGTATTTCCCATTTGTGAATCGCATACAGCTTGTTCCAATTCCGCGTTGCGACGCTCATTTACAGCATTAACTTGCTGTAGTTGAACTAACTCTGCTTGTATACGAATCATTTGCTCCTCGTCACTGCGACACACAGTTGGTACTGTTCGGATGGCATTACCAGGCATGGTCCACGTAGTTGGCCTCGTGCAATCAGGCATATCCGCTTGAAGCCGAAACTTAGCGAAGCCTTGTTCGCTATCGGCGGAATCGGAAGGTACGACTGATCGGTACGTCAATGTTGTCTAACTCCGGAGTTCCCGCATGGATTTCCTGATGACCATCATCGTTTAGCATACACCGTACTGGAATAGACAATTCTAACGCAATTGAACATCCGGTATGATAATCTTGTCCGCCGCAACAATCTGTGGTAGCATGATCTGGGCATAATAGCTTGTGACAATGCGAACACTGTATGTATGGCACGGCCACGCAAATATCGCGTGAGATGTGCTTTGCTTTACTCCACACCCATCGTCCAAAACACAATGTCCAATCACTGTTGATTGACTATGACATCCATGTTCGGTGATGTGGCCACGGCAAAAGCTCAATCGACAATGCGCACAAGTAAACATAGACGTTCGTTGGCAAGTTACCGTCTGACATCTCACATTGGTTTCAGACGGCCAAATCGGTTGCAGGCGAATAACAAACAAAGGTTCGTATTGACCGAGGTCGCCAATAAAGTCTTGCAACCCACTCCGTTGGAAGTTCAAATAAATGTTCGATGACTGGCTAACGATGGTATCCTCCATCGGAATTTGCCCGTAAACTATCGGCGCCAGTACATATGGAATAGTACTTGAGCCAGATGCGGTTGTAGGCAACGCCTCCACTCCAGGTACAGCACTCGGCAAATTTTGTGCCGTTGAGCCGATAGGAGGTGCTGTAGCCTTGTAGCACGAGGTGCTATCCAACCCGAAGCTACAGAGAGACCCGTTGTTACCGTCGAATGTGTCCAGGTATGCACGGGTGGTGGAACCGTAAACGCAAACGTAGTACCTAATGGTCCCACTATTGAAGGTACTAATGTAGTAGCGTCGGCTGAAGGTAACGATGGTTGTTGCACTGATATCGTTAAAGGCTCCCAGAGTTGATCCGGTCGTCCGGGTTGATCGATGGTCGTTGCTATAGGTTTCGTAACCGGGACAGCGTAGCCGGATGCGGAGCTAGTCACCGGTTCCAAATACGTTTGATACTCTGCGGACAGCGTTTCAGTTTCCAAACCAACGATCAATGTAAGCTAAGGTATCCATCGCACTGACAGAAGTCGGTGTCGTATCCTTCGCTGAGATAATATGACCCAGCTGTTGTGGTGGTGGGACCATTTGAGGTATTGACTGACTTTGAGTAACCTCAGCATCTGAAAGCTGTTCAGTAATACATACTGCTGCAATCGCTTCTTGTAGTTGCTCAGTCCCTACCATTGTGGTCTCCATCGGATTAGCCGGCTGCGGCTGATCAGCCATATTGCTTTGCTGTACATTCGCCGAAGGTGCAATCAACGACGGGTGAGTAGTTGGTAAATCCATTTGGTTCGATTGTTCCACAGTTGATGCGCCTTCCCCAGTGGAAACTTCCTGTCCCATCACTTCATCTACAATTTCCACCTCGGGACTGGATTCCTCTGAGAAAGTCTTCTGTTGTGTGCGCTGCTGCACCCTTTCTCGTAGCTCTTCGACATGATAGGCATAATCAGATAAGATTATTGGTGCCGCACCATTACGCCGTCGTTGATCCTCGGTAACTCCGCATCGCAGCGATGTACTAATGACTTTGCTTTTTTCCTCGTCAGACGAATACCCTGCAGATTAATGTCAGGTCGTGGTAACTCCCAAGCGCGTTGATATTTGGCAGCTACTGCGCTCCAACGAATCCGTTCCGAGGTATCCAATGCCGGATAAATATGCTTGATGTCCAGTTCGTCTGGATCGCGGACGTAAATCATCGGGTAAGGATGATGGAAATGAAAATCCTTGCATGTCCGCTGAAACAGCTCGAAGAACTTTGGCATAAACTCTGCCTCCACGTTTGGATATTGTTTCGCTTTTTGAAAATTAAATTCGATTTGCGGAACTTTCAAATAATGCATCGGTAAAAACGTCCACAGCAAATCTTTCATCCATTCCTGCACGTCTTCGATCGTTTTTATCCCTCCATCCATGGTTGAACGTTCTTCGGCTGCCATGATTGCTAAATCAGGTACTAAGGCATCCATTGCGGCATATACTATGAATTCACGATACGGTACCCGTTTTCGTGGAGCCGTCTGTGGATATTCTTTCACCTTCTTTTTATATTCCTTAGGTGGCGGTAGAAAATAGTCGTAGATAGTTTCGCCGAACGCTCGCATTGCCAACTCACCCTATGGTGTCATTGCAGGTCGTTCCTGGTATACCGTTTGCCGAAACTGTTCATCCAGTCTGGTTACTTTTCGGTGCATATTGCTCATGTTCGTACTCCATTTTCAAAGCTTGCAGGTCGAGCCAATGATCCGCTTTAAGTGGTGGCTTTCCACGCAACACTTCGAGACGCGATAAGTAATGACGATCGCAATAGCCAGCCCACGTAATAATGTACAACGTTTCATCCTCTAGAAACTGACGTAAAATGTCCGATATGGTGAAGGTAGAAGGCAAGCAAGTCAATGAAGACAACTAGGCCTTCCATTGTCGCTAGCTGGATCGTTGCAGCAAAACCTTGTTTTACTCCTAGTCGAGTCATATTTTGGACATTAAACCAGGACTTGGACAAGAACGGTGCCACCCGTCCGTAACGCGTGTGTCGTGGACAACGATGTGCCAACGTTGCGCCGATACCAATGTCATCTTGGCTTAACAAATCACGTGCGTTTTCATCCTTCAACCATTGCGGTAATTGAAACGCTTCACTGTCCAGACCGAAAATATTACAACTGGACTCCCTTAACAGCGCCAATGCCATTTCCAACTGAGGTTGAGTTCGTACACAAATAACCATTCGTGCCAAGCCAAGCCGACGATAAAACAATCGAGCGTACGCGATGATCTCGATTTGACTTTTAGTGCGCTCCTTGATTGTCGTATCCACCAACTCCGGCGGTCTAGAACAAGTATGTATCTATGATTATACGAATCATAGTGTTCCGCTCTGTATATACTTCATGATCTATGGCAAAATAAAATATTATTCCAAATAAACATTTCAATTTCAGCTTACGTACAACATCGCTAATTAAATACATAAACTTGGAACAGGTTACAACCAAGATTGTAAGGATTTGACAAATTTTGTTTAAAGCTTCATCAGATAACATTAAAGAATTTTCCGAAGTGTATAATTAGTAGTGATAACAGAGAATATCTTGAATCAAATCCCCGAATTTAACAGTTTAGCGGAAAGGATATTAGGTATTTAAGTCGACAATATTAGAAATTGAAATGCGATATAGGTAGCTACAAAATTTGCCAATCTACACGATTTTACAACAGTTGTAATAGCATGTCTCATACAATTTTGCTCGAATTCAAAATAGGTTGTACAATAACTTGACTATGGGCAACTACTTCGGCCACAATTATAGCAACCTTGAATCACGAAATTTATTAGCAAAAAATTTACAAAATACCGTTTAGTAAAACTTAAAAGGTTGTCAGAACACCGATTACTAACTAGTATTGAAATAACATTGTGAAAGTTGCTACAACTGCGCTCCTACACTGCATTCAGCACAAAACCATTGTTCTGATGCCGTAGGCAATTTGTTAAGCCCTACACAGTCTAAATGAAACCAATGTGGCTCGGAATGAGCTCCATCGCAAGCTACCCATTCATTTAAACGCCGGGGTTTGCTTTTCCCAGGTACATTAGGTGCATTAATTTGACGACAACCCCTACAAAGGTCTCTAATTTTAGGGTTTGTAGGAATTTTACCCCGTAAATAACCCAAATATTGTTCTATATTACCCAGATATAATTTCACCATGTCCTTGTGGACTATTAGATCCCGACCCCGTGGTTGATTTATTTACCGAATTTCTAGGTTGTGACCATCCACCCGTTGTACCCTATACAAAGTACGAAATAAGGGTTCCAACTTTGGATGGAATCCCCGACCGCGAGCAGTTTTTTCCAGCAGGATACTAAGCTGCCCTCAACAATGTCCGCTCGATTTGCCGAAACACGCCGATCATATTGTTTACAGTATTGTTCCTGAGTCCGTTGTAATTGTTCTTTGCATTCGGTCCATATTATTTGTAACTCGGTGTACAAATCCCGTACATATTTTTGCACTGAATCCGAATGTACTTGTAGTCGCCGGGGTTCCTCCGCTAGACCCATATCGCGTCCATAGTTCATACGATAAGACGTTTCACATGTAGCCACGTTTGGTGTAATACGATACGCCATACAAACAAGTGGTACATATTCATCCCAACAATCCGGATTCTCATTGACAATTTTACGCAGGACACGAATAAGCGTCTGATTCCAGCGTTCTACTAATCCGTTGGATTGATGATGATCCGCTACTACAAAATTGAGTTTCACCCCACGGGAACTCAACGCTTTTTGATGTGTCTGCGCCATATATCCAGCACCGCGATCGACGATGACAGTTTTTGGATGACCATGTCGACTGGAGACACCCTGAATAAACGTAGCTACAATTGATTTTGCTGTCGTATCCGGTACAGGAAACGCTTCCGGCCACTTTGTTAACTAATCTATCCACGAAATAATATATTTGTTGCCGCTTTCCGTAGCGGGTAATGGACCGACGATATCTACCCCTACCGTTTCCCATGGTGCATACGGTATGGCGACTGGATGCAACGGTACTTTACGACTTCCACCCGGATTGAAGCGATTGCAAACGATAGTCTCGTATAAACACATGCAAATCCGCTGCCAGGGTTTGCCAATAATAACATTTCGCAATTAATGGATAGGTTCGCTCCAGGGAATAACCGGAACCAAAATTTACCGGAACCGGAACCGTCCATTTAAACCGGATCCGGAACCGGAACCGGAACCTGGTCTTCGAAATTTATATATTGTAAAAGATTTGAAGGAAGAAATTAAGGTATAGTCGATATAAAATGCATTAAAAATAACGTTTACATTAAACTTAATGTATTACGATGTCATTATTGCCGTTATGAAACTTTAAAGACACTAGGGAAGCTAATAATGTTTATTTATCGATCAATATGTCGTTTTATTGGACACCCAGAGCAAAAAATGCCTTCTACTATACACCCTTGCGTATACTGCGTCAAATTGAATGTGCTTACAAAGCATAGAGCGAAGAATAAACGCTTTCGCTCTGTCCCTATTCGTCTGCCTTTACTACTCATACGTCTGTTAGATGACGTTCTGTAGGAAACTTGAAATTATTGGTTTATAAGATTCAGGAAAAATTAATAGATAAAAAGTAATTTTCTGATCAGTGGTAAGAGGCACTGTTTAGGCTAGCGTTGGACAAACAGTGCCTGTCAGTTAGATGATAATGATGATAACTTTCTAATCATAATGCTATAAATGAGACAAACTGTTATATTGCTCGCACAGTTTCAATAAATCCAGTTCATTGCCAAGAAAGCAGTTTTTGGCTGCGTTGTAGATAACGTTACTTCACTTTAATTTCGCGTGATTTACAAAGTTTACAAGCGCACTGGCTGGAGCTTGGCGCAATTTATATTAGCCAAGCATACGCTAAGTACTTCTATGTAAGCCATACTCTGCGCCCAGTTGGACTGGTTTAATTCGAACGTAATCCGGAGACTTCTGAATGTGTAAAATAGTTGCTACAAGCATCGACTTGGTTTTGATTTGTTAACAAACTGTTGCAGGTTATTATAAAGATTTCTACTGAAAGTATGTGTCCTACTTACGTTTCACACGGCAAATTGCTTAGTTAATCTTTTCTTTTGCTTGGTTGTATTGGAGCTTGATCATTGTATAATATAAATATCACATATTTTTGGATCAGAGATGAAGCAAAAATATGGAAAATTTCAAACAAACTTTTTAAACCGGAATTCCGGTTCCGGTATGGTTTTTGCCCTTTGCCGGAACCGCAACCGGAACACGATTTTCGCCGGAACCGGAACCGGAATTCCGGTTACTCCCTGGTTCGCTCGTAAGCTAGATGACCCGCAAAGTTTTCATGGTATTTCTGTAGCAATTCCTGTCGAAAAACGTTTGGTACTACCAACTGCGTGAACGCTGCAGCGCGTTGCTGATGCCGATAGCGCCAGTGTAAATGAAACAACAACTGGTCTCGCAAAAAGAAATCACCTTGGTTACGACATAGCCACCGGTAACGTTCATTCGGTAGCCCTACCACTTCACCATTGGCTAGCTTGAAAGTCCGAATCTCCTCAATCTCCGGATCCAATCGCTGTTCCCGAAGAATTTGTGCTTGCGGCCACGGCCAATCTTGGTCGCTAATATTGTGACGCAAGTTTACTATATCCTGTTGAACCGGACCCAATTTATTTACTTGTGGATCATTTCGATCCACTGCATATGCTACTGCGTCGTCGCGTTCATAGGCTGCGGGAGAGTATGCTTTTTCGATATCTTCCTTTGAAATTTGAAGTAAAAGCGGTCGACTCATACCATCAGCATTTGTCAATTTAAACCCTGGCATGTAGCCAAACGTAGCGAAGCCAACCCTTTAAACCCTTCCACCGTAGCCAACCCAATGTTGACGGGTATTTGAACGATTCCCATACATGGTAAATCACCGCCATTGATAGCACGTAGGCGCTTTGCACTATTAATACATTGCCACTGACTCAAAGATATTTCATACAGCTCTGCATCAATCAAACTAACATCTGCACCAGTGTCCACAAACGCACGAGCAATAACATCGCCAAGAACCACATCGATAAATACTCGTCCCGTTTGTCGCTGTGTCTTCTGTAGTGTCGCGACAGCAAAAATTTCCGTACTGCAGCTACCATCTAAGACAGCTTCTTGATTTCCTTCGGAAAGAAAAACGTCTTCTTCGATGCAACCAAAATCCCAAACAACTTCCTCGTCGGTAGTGGATTCTATTGGTTCCATATTCAGGTCATGGTTAACATTTTCAGTATCCATCCATGCTGTAATCTCAGCTACATGAGGAATTGGTCGCTCTGATGGTGTTTCAGGTCGGCTTCGTTCGCCCGTTGGTCCCGCCGACGATGTTGGCAACGAAGGACAATTCGTTGACATATGACCAAAACCAGTACAAGCAAAGCATCGTCGCCGGGTATTCACTAGTGGATTGACACGAAGATTGGTACCAGTACTTAGTAAAGTGCCGCCTCCAATACGTTGCTGCCGACGATTTCCTTCAGCCCCAGTATTGTCATTCGCGCATTATTCCAAGGATTGCGCACAATTGCAGTGTCGGTTGCTACGTTAGGCTTTGGTGCGGTCTGAAGTTTCATCTGCTCAAAGAATTGCTTCATCATCTGTTGTAGTTCCGCGGTAGATGAATCGCTGACTCCCGTTGCGGCATTTCCCATCGTTCCGCCACCAACTGTAGTCGACGGAGTAACAACCCCCGTCGTCGGCGTCTTCGTCGGACGAACTGGAACCGCAGTGGCTCGTAGTACAAGCCCACTACGTGTAACCGTTTGCACTACAGCTACTAGCACATACGACGGTATTTCTGGCATACCAGAAAAGGTTGACCAAGCTGAAGCTCGACCTGTGGCATTCGCATCGGTTCCAGTGCGCAGTTGCGTTCGTAACTGTTCCCGTGCAGCAGGTTCTTTAACTTGCATAATACCAGGAGTATTCGCGACAGAGGTGCGGGGTAATACACCAGACCTCAAAGAGGGTTGACCCCGTCGTCGTCTATCATCCTCCTCCTGCATAGTCGTAATCAAAATATCCAATTCAGTGGGTTTCGTATCTGGAACTGGTCGTCGAGTCTCCTGTTGAACTTCGCCAACCCAATCACGATATCGAGATTGCGTATTTTCATACACCGGTTCCTCTATTACCGCTTCACTTCGTACCGGTAATCGAAAACGGTCGCCGACATGTGCAGGATGAGTGGGACCCGCTTGGATTGTAGTCGGAAGACCGCCGCAAACGCATTTTCCAGCGCTTGATACAATACATTCTCCGCCTCACGAACCTCAAAATCATCTGCAGAAGTGTGCCGACTGATGACACTACGGTAGTGTTCGATCTCTTGTGTTAATGATTGCATACGCCGTTCCGCAGTGTCGACACCTTGACTTATCTGCTTCACCCGAGCGCTGCTTTCACCTGGTTCCCTATAAGTCGACTCTGCGCTACTACGAGGTTGCTCAAATGCGATGCGATCCTCAGGTCTAAACACATCGACTCTATGCTTGGGTTCCTCCTGGTCCAATGGATAAGGAGGTGGAATATATGGTGTTGGTCTCGCTGCACTCACTGGCCCTCCATACCCTGGCCGCTCAGAAACTACGGGTTGCCTGCGCTGAATTCCATTATCACTGGTATCAGTACTACTTCGGGTTGCTCCCCGCCGTTTAGCTGCCATTTTTCGACAATGCTCCTGAGCTCGCGTTATCTCGTCATCCAATTCTACGAAATAACGTCGTCGTCTTGTAGCTGAGGACAATTCCAATGGAATATCTCTTTCCGCATCCGAATTCGCAGCTATCACTGTAACGGTTGGTTCAAGCGGAAGAGGTTGCCGCCGCACATCGGGACGCCATCCCGTAGAAGCTGTAACTCGAGGTCGTCGTGGTATCCGAGAGATTGTTCCGACACCCGCCGTGGCAGCAAAGGTGAAAATAGGTGCCGCCGCTGTGGAAAACATCGGCCGTTCAGTGGTTGTGGTTAACATAGTTCGTTCAACCTGGTCTTCACATTCCACAAATACACTATCTGGATCCCTATCAGATTCCATTATTATTGCCTTAGTACCTAATATTACAAATTCACTAAAATTGCCAACACCACAATTCTAAGTTTTTCTCCAAATTAAATAATTGCTTACCAACAATTTTCAATAGCTAAAATAAAAGACAATTCATTATTATACGTAAATACCATTCCTATTCCCCCCAGGTCCAGCCAGAGGTTGGGATATGGGTATCCTTCATTCAAGACATACCTGTGTCACATTACGAATTGTTAGTGCATAAGCGAGTGCAGAAAAAAACAATTATATAAAAAAATTCACAAATACCAACAAGAAACTCTACTAATACTTACAAAAGCGGTGGAGGCACATAATTTGGTTCCTTGAGCGCTTGCCGCAAATACCGTTGAGCATGTAACGCATGCCGTTGTCGCGTTTCCGCCTCGGTAGGAGGTCGCTCCGAGTCATCCACCGAAGTCGATGCCCGAGAGGACTGCACCGATTTCCCTCGTGGTGGTGTCGCTGTTTTGCGCCTCTTACGTGAACGCCGTTTAGGCGGCGTCCGATCACTCTCACTATAATCGCCCTCGAACGCGTGCGTTTGATATCCGCAAGTGACATCCTTAGAAGTGGAAGCCATGCTGGAATTAGAAAAATGTTACAAAATTACTTTTCTATTACAATATTTTCATGCATATCACCATATATAAGCTCCTTCACATTAAATATTGACAACACCAAGTAGATTGTCCTAACTCCATCACAGCAACGAACGAACCGTGCTGGTAACGTGCAACAAGCGAACATAAAATTAACAATTAATAAATACCTTTTCAAGGTGTTTATTTCTACTTAAACTACCTTTCCACTTTCCAGAAGTATATACATTTACACTCTTGAGCACCTTTACCATTTGAGATGTCCAGCATCATACTTTTACCATATAACAAAATAGTTAACTATATATCTAACAAATTGGATTTTGACCAACTTTAACAAAATATGTGTAACCTAAATTTCGACAATGACAGGCCTCGTCATGGCCACCATGTGAGTTTATCGGCCTTCTCCGCGGCACGTTTCTTACCAAAACGTAACCGACACCTCCAATGGTGGCCAAAGGGAAAGGGGTAGAGATACAGAGCGAGTTCGAGATTCACCCAAAAATATAAGTAAAATCAAGACCAGGGAAAAGAAGCCACCAAAGGGGATGTACCGGTCTACCAGCGGTCGAAGGTACCCTTTATCACTGGATGAGAGTTGTGCGAGTTCCAAGTGGTAGACATGTCATTGTCCCGGGCAGGGATATCGAGTTTAGGTCAATGTCAGGTGCTTGATTGTGAACTAAGCTGAATAGGCCGTGTGAACGTATATAAACTAAAATAAACTACGGTTCAACCAATTCGGGTTGATTACCAATTACGTCTTACAAACTAAGCAGACTTAGACCATTGGTTGTATTAAAAAGTAAATTACCCTGGGATAAAAATTGGGAGTTTAGTTTGGGCTGAACTTGTGCACTCGGCACCCTTTTAGCCGTAACATCTCCAGAGTTAAGCTAATGCTAAATTGAATTTCGCTTAGCAGGATCGCGTATCCGTGCTAATATTGACTGTACCCTGGTGAGTTAGGAGAACGCGCCGTGGGTAGCAAATATTGATGTTAGAAAAGCCTAGAAGATAGGGCCAATAGAATTTGAAGTTGAGCGTGGAAACTATGGGTAACGTTGGCGAGTTCAAGTAATCGTGCCTTTAACCAACTATACCATGGCGAATTCGTATGACAAGCCGTGGTATACATGCAGTAATTTTGGAGATACTAGGTTATGACTATAAATGAAAGTTTTGTATAAGGTTTGAATTGCGAACACGAATAAATTTAAAACGCAGTTAAAAAGGGTTGTGGAAAGGTTTTAAAATTGGGAAGGAAGGAGGAAGGGAAAAAACTATAGATATATACAATGTAACGAATTAAAACGGAGAATTTTGAATGTAGCCATTTCATAGGCTGCAGCGAGTTCGTGTAAACAAGTCCGCAGCATCTCAACAATTTATTTTAAGATTTCTTTTATGATTTTGAATGGTGGTACCGCCCCGTGTAGGCTAGTACACCCCTAAGCTTAGAGTCCACCAGAACGTGCCCGAGAACACAGGTTCTGGATTTAATATTCATAAATTTCATGCAAAATGTCACTACGGCGGAGAGTTCGTGTGACAGTCCCGTAGCGCGTAGTGAATAGAATTGGTATAAATTGTAGTTCATCTTTTGAAAAACAAAGTTAGGAAAATTGGGATATAATAGTTTTACCATGGGTGGTCAAACAAGAGTAGGATTGAACTATATTCGTTCTGATGGCACCCAAGCTCTGTCTCAGCTGGACAAGCGGCCAAAGTTGAGACACAGACTGGAGCTATGGGGGACTCTCCGTAGGACGTATAACCTGTTTTGGTATATGTTGGAAACTCCTTTTTTATGAATAGCTAATCTATACATAAAACAAAAACCGGTGGTTTACCTTGGAAGGTAGTATTGTCAGTGTAGAGGGATTGCACCAGAGCGCTAAAGCTATAAATATTTACAGGTCGTCTAAAAATAAATAAAGAATAACACACTAAAGTAATGCATTTAGCGGTCCGTTAAAACATGAGCCTTTGTTAACATCTTATCCAATATTACAAATCCAATGCTGATTAAACAGGTGCTAGAGAGGTAGCGTGGCCCTGCCACGTTGAGTATTTTACAAAAACTAATGCACGTACTGGTGATCCGCACCATCCAGTCATTTGTAGGCAACATCCAATAAACTACAAGTAAATTTAAAAAAAACAGAACCATCAGCTCCTGCTGGACAGATAACAAGCACAGCCGAGTAGTAAGAATTTTATTACCCGAAGTTAGCTGGAACGTTTAAAGATAATATGGTAACACTGTTAGAAAACAACAAAAGATTATAGAGCAAAACTTAACAAAATTCCGGCATTATGCACCAGGAATAATAACGATAACAAGTTCCCCACATGTTGGGAACATAGTGGTAACCGAGAGTTCCGCACCGAGTAACCAATCTTCCTGTAACAATTTTTATAGATTTTTATACCGTTTGCGGGACGATTAAGTGCGATCATGCATTATAGGATACATGTACCTTAAATCGTACTACCTGAAGCGTTCGTGTGGTTCGTGAACCTGAAAAACTAAAGAATTTTAGGTGTTAGTGTTGAGGGACAAGTGAAACAGGATTTTCCCTAAATGGAACGTGGGTGTTGGCCCGTAACTGCCAAGCCCTGTAAGCGTAAAATTTCTCCGGCCTGTGCATTGGACAACCCCTAGGCGAGGCTTACGCGAAGACATAGTTCCGACAACCATGTCCCACCCTAGGGAATGTTTACAATGTCACAGCGTTCGACGATAGAGCAGCCCATATTGGGGCAGCCTGGGGTCCAACGGGTGGTAAAAAGGTGCCGGAAAGGTAGAAAGACCAATCCCACCCATAGGTTCCCGTTTAGGGGATGGGCTGCCCTCTTTCTGGTCTGCCATATACCCGGCTAGGTCTTACTCTGCCTAGCGCACCCGCCACCTCGGAAGGGTCCAGAGATGCAGGTAACCTTCTGCAAAGTCACTGTGAATGAGCCTATGGGTAGTTATATGCGTGTGTGTGTAGCTACGCAAATGCGCGAATGCCACGTTGGTGTGAGGGTGTAAGTACTGCGGAATTTTAACAAAGTGATACCAGAAACCCTAAGAATTGTTCAAGGTTCGGCCACGCTTTGGATTTCAATGAAACTAACAACATACGCGGTGACAAGCTAGTGAAAATTGTAATAAAACCAAACACAAAAGGAAACAGAAAAAAACAACGAAATTCCTCGTCACACATTATAAAAACCGTAAGTATAATAACAGCAATAATAATATATCAACACTACTCGTAATGCAGAACTACACGTCGACTCTCAAGAATAACAATACACGCAATATATATCAAAACCAGTGTCGTAGCCATATATGCACCGCAGTAGTCAAAATTAGCTAAGGAAATTTATTTATTATTAATTTCGAAAATTATATATATTTATTATTACATTTGTACATGTGTTCAGGAAAATTTGATGACTTTGGGGGTTAGAAATAGGGTTATATAGAGGTATTCCATAAGGATTGAGTATATTTCTAGGCAAGGATAAATGGTTAAGACCCCGATCGATAGTTTGAGAGGTTTAAGAAATTGTATAGAGTTGGTAGAAAATAAATATTGATATATTTGTTTTTGGAAGAAAATGGGGGAAATTAGAGGAACCCAAGGTTAATAAAAATGGAAAAATAATGGGATTAAGGGGGTTTCCACAGAGGGAGAACATGAAATATAGTCCGATAGTAGGGAAAAGTTGTACCCAAGTTGGGAAAATCCTAGTATATATATTCGTAAATTTGATAGTAAAGTGAAAATATTAATTTTTAAATAAAATAGAGTGTTGAATTGGGGTATAGGAATAATATATCCCGATATAAGAGTAAATAATGGGCTCACCCGAGTGGGAGTAAGTGTGAACGTACCCGTTAAGAAATATAACCCACCCCACCGGAAGGAAATAATGATAAAGCCAAGAGGAATGTGTGATTTAAGTAAACATAAGGAAGTTTGTAAATTCATAGATTTTGGATCAGTTTTAACGGGTAAGAAATAAGAGGTGTAATACAAAGTTTGGACAGTTTTCTTCCCCTCGGAGGTAAATATAGGAGTCACCCTTGTGGGAGAATGGATATCCCCCAGGGGAGGATAGGTAATGAAATCGGTATGATTTTAGTAAGTAAGTCAAAACCCTAGGAAATATGATCTATGGAGGAGGGAAATACAAGGTTGGATCTGCCCAAAAGTTGACAGGTGTTACTAAATTAATACCTAATTTAAAAGTAACCGGTGCTTGCTCAAACTTAACCATAAATAAGGACTATAAGTACTGCTTGCCAGGTCTGCAGCCAGCCGGGGTCGATATGACAAGTCGTGCTATTCTTCAGTAGACCGGGCGAGGATTTGGTTACCTCCTCCAGTCGCAACTAGGTCACAACTACTATTCTTGGCCACGAATCTCTCTGTGCGAGCAACGAGCCAGGGTTCGTACGGATTGAGAAACTTCAACTGAATAGTAGTCGACAGCTACTGTCCAGTTTTAGTAACGTAGTTCGGCAGTCCACCGGGGTTGGCTTGTTCAACATAACCGGCAGTTAATAGTGTAAATCTAAAGCTCATGTTAAGGTTTTCAAATACTCACACGGTGGTACCAGCCAGCCGGGGGTATCGCTATGTCAATCCACAAAGGCGTATCAAAATAATAGATAACCTAACCTTAACTGCTATCACTCAAACCGTACCAACTAAACACTATTTGTGATAATATAAATCTAATGACTTACGTTTAGGTACGTAACTACTCTTAACCCATAACCTGATTTTGAAACTAACAGGAATATGGATACTCGAGTGGAGTGAGTGGCCGAGTGGAAATATAATCAGGAGATAAACTGTGCTAAAATATTGAGTTACCGGTGGAAATTTAACATGATCCAAAAATACGGGTATCAAATAATAGTATCTCGAGAAATCTACGTGTGTGAAATATTACGAGCCTTAATATTTTACCTTGCTTTGTAATAAACACTCCTTATACGTGTTTGCTGCCTAAATATCTGAAACAGGAGTGCCTAGAGCACACTCACTGCTCTAACTGCTGAAACGCAAAATATAAGGCTAAGCACTGATCACGAAAAGGTGAGAACGCGTGCCACCCGAATCGTCCCACCGGCATACTACTGGCCACACCTCGGACCACTGAATATTCGGTGACGAATCCCGTCCCCGTTTTAATTCCGATAGCCGTCATAAGGAAAATACTCACGAACCCCTACCCCATCAAGTCTTAACAAAAGAACTTTTTTGTTGTTTTGTTCTATTATAATTATGTACGTGTTATAAGTAATAATGCTAATTTAACATATTTTGTTTTAATGATGCTTTTCAAAGTTTAGTTCAGCTCTAATTGATGAGTCCCGTGATGCCATGCTTTTTATTCATATTTACCGGTTTACATTTTGTATTATATAGCACGGAAAGTTACATGTTCGAGGAACTTAGTTAAAACACACTTCGTAAACAGGTGACAGTGATCTCATATGCTTGGGATATTGGCTTTGTTTGTAAAAGGACGCTGATTTAGATCTCAATGCCCAACAATGGTTGTAACAGCGACGACTTATTGTTGTAGGTCGTCGTGTTTTTGGTTTTGATATCTGGTTCTTTGAGTTCAGAAATGATTCTGGATACGATGCAGGAAGTATTTAAACTATTGAGCAGGGAATAACCGGAACCGGCAACCGGAACCGGAACCTGGTCTTCGAAACTTATATATACAATGGATGAAGGAAGAAATGAAGGTATTGTGGATTTAAAATGTATTAAAAATTACTTTTACGTGAAACTTAATATACTGGGATGGCATTAATGTACTTTTCTGTAACTTTAAAGATGCTGAAGAAGCTAAAAATGTTTATATATTTATCGATCAATAAGTCAGTTTTTGGACACGCAGAGCAAAAATATCTTCCACTATACGCCCTTGCGTATACTGACTCAAACTCAATGTGCTTACAATGCATGGTGTGTAGATTAAACACTTTCGCCGATTTTTGCTGAGGAAGCTAAAAATGTTTATTTATCGATCAATAAGTCAGTTTTTGGACACACAGAACAAAAATATCTTCCACTATACGCCCTTGCGTATACTGCCTCAAATTCAATGTGCTTACAATGCATGGAGTGTAGATTAAAAACTTTCGCCCTGTCTTCAGTCGCCTTGCTTTACTACACATACGTTTGTTACATGTTGTTCTGCAGGAAACTTGAAATTATTGGTATATATGTTTTTAAAAGTAATAATAGAAGGTAATTTTCTGAAATAGTGGTGAGAGACACTGTTTAGGCTGGCGATGGGCAAACAGTGTCCGTCAAGGATCTTTTCGGTTATCCCCAGCCGGAATTTCATCTTTTTTGAAGATACAGATAAAATTTTGGTACCAATCGATTCAGTTTGATGAGCTGGTTCAAAAAATACCCATTTTACCTACATCCCCGATAATTTTTTTGATTTTTTGAGGTCCCATGGTCCCCCGTTGGGAACCCTAAAATTTTTTCCTTCGGAATATGGTCATATTGGGTACGAAGCCGAGTCTAATGGTACCCAATACGACCATATCCAGAAGAAAAAAATTTTGGGTTCTCAAGGGGGACTATTGGGAGCTCAAAAAATCGAAAAAAATTTTGTCAGGGATATAGGTAGAATAGTATTTTCTGAACCAGTTCATCGAACTTTCGATCGGTACCTTCAAAATTGATGAAATTCCGGCGGGGGGATAACCGAAAAGACCCCCGTCAATTAGATGATAATGATGATTTTCTAATCAGAATGCTATAAATGAGACAAACTGTGATACTTCTCGCATAGTTCAAAAAATACAGTTCATTGCCAAGGAAGCAGTTTGAATCTTTGTTGCAGATGTTACTTTACTTCAAAGTAGACTGCTTTACAAAGTTTACAAGCGCACTGGCTAGTGCTTGACGCAATTTATGTTAGCCAAGTTCAAGGCTAAGTACTTCTACGTAATCCATACTCTTGTTAGCGAGTTGGACCGGTTTAATTCGAACATACCCCGCAGACTTCTGAATGTGTAAAATAGCTGTTACAAGCATCGACCTGGCTTTGTTTTGCTAACAAACTCCTGCAGGTTAAGATGAAAAATCCTTACTTAAATTATGCGGCCTACTTGCGTTTTGCTGAATTAATCATTTCTCTTGCTTGGTTGTATTGGAACTTGATCATTATATATATGGGCCTGTGGGCCGTATATATGTATGATACATATCTCTGGACCACAGATGAAGAAAAAAGTAGAAAATTTCAAACAAAATTTTTAAACCGGAATTCCGGTTCCGGTATGGTTTTTTCCCTTTGCCGGAACCGCAACCGGAACACGATTTTCGCCGGAACCGGAATTCCTGTTACTCCCTGAATATGTACATTCATATATATATCCCTTTCCAAACCATATGTTTTGAGAGAGAGGTGTAGCAAAGAATTATCTGCAGTTTTATAGAGGGTTATTTGCTCAATAAAATGAAAATAATATGACTTTGATATCTACACCGCAGGGTCTGGCGAAAATCATATTCCGGTTGCGGTTCCGGCAAAGGCCAAAATCATACCGGAACCGGAATTCCGGTTTAAAATTTTTGTTCGAAATTTTCCACATTTTTGCTTCATCTTTGGCCCAAACATATGTATTATACTTATTTACGGCCCATAGGCCCATATATAGAATGATCAAGTTCCAATACAACCAAGCAAAAGAAAGGATTAATTCAGCAATTAGACGTGTGAAACGTAAGTAGGGCGCATAATTTCAGTAGGAATTTTTCATCTTAACCTGCTGAAGTTTGTTAACAAAACAAAGCCAGGTCGATGATTGTAGCAACTATTTTTCGCATTCAGAAGTCTGCGGGGTATGTTCGAATTGAACCGGTCCAACTCGGTAACAGAGTATGGATTACGTAGAAGTACTTAGCGTCAGCATGGGTAACATAAATTGCGTCAAGCAACAGCCAGTGCGCTTGTAATATTTGTAAATCAATCTACATTGAAGTAAAGTAACGTTATCTGCAACGCAGCCAATAACTGCTTTCCTGGCAATGAACTGTATTTTTTGAACTGTGCGAGCAGTATCGCAGCTTGACTCATTTACAGCATTCTGATTAGAAAGCTATCATGATCTAACTGACGGGCACTGTTAGTCCAACACCAGCGTAAACAGTGTCTCTGACCACTGATCAATAATTACCTTCTATTATTTTCTCTTATAAGTACCTTATAAGTACCTTCGTCCGCGAGGTACTGGCAGCTTCAGTATACACTCCGTTTGTGGTGATCCCACGTCAATGTTTGCCAGTGTTCGTCGCGGATGAGTGTTCAGCCTCGTGAAGACGAGGCCATAGACATGAAAAGCACAATTCACTGTACCGAGTCAAAACCAATTTCTAAGGTGGATCTCAGAACCCGTCTGGCTAAACGAATATAATCTGCGAATTTATATATCGCACCTGATACGTACTCATCAATGTCGTTTACAAACATGAGAAACAGTAGGGGGCCTAACACTGACCCTTGAGGGACACCGCTTATAACATCTACTGACTCACACGATGCACCATTTATTGCGACAAATTGTGTTCAACCTGTCACGTAACTACGGAACCAGTCCAGCAACCTGCCACCGACTCCATAAAGTTCCAACTTATACAGAAGCGCTTCGCGGTTGACGCGGTCAAATGCTTTCTGAAAATCAATATAAATCACGTCCAGCCAGTCCCCCTGGTCAATACACTTTGTTGCGAAATTCAGAAATTCAAGAAGCTGAGTTGTTGTCGAACGGCGAGACACGAAACCATGTTGAGACTCGTATAACAAATTGTTTTCGTTAAGAAAACGCAGCAGCCAATCGCGAACAACCGTTTCAAAAACTTTACTAACCGACGACGTCAAGCTTATCGCTCGGTAGCTATCACACTTTGCCCGATCACCCCTACCTTTGTAGATGGACACAACCTTGGCCTCTTTCCATGCACTGGGGAAAACACCCTCACGCAGGGACGCATTGAACAAAGTAGCTAAGGGTTCAGCAATATAAGCTCTGGTATTCCACAAGAACCGAATAGTTACACCTTCACTCTCTGGCGCTGCTAACATTTTCCAAAATAGATGAAACTTCAGCAGCGGTAATTTGCATCGTGGTGAGCCTCTGGTGGGACCGAGCTGGAGAAGGTTGTAGCAAAACGAAATGATCACTGATCAAAACTGGCGCAAAATAGGGAATTTAATAATTCGCAATCTTCTTGTGGCGTGGAGCAAACACTACTGTCAGCGCGTTTCATTGGACCAATTCTCGTGTGGACCCTTGCCCGTTTCAGTGCATATGCAAAAAATGATTTCCGATCGCAGTGAATGTTTTGGGCCAGTCGATGCTCATAGCGCCTAAGAGACACCTCGGCGTGAAAAGTGGAAACTTCAGACCTGAAAAGGTAACTGTTCCTTGCCGTTTCGGCGTTAACCCGTTTGTAACGCCGCCAAGCGTTGTGTTTGGCATGGAGTGCTGACCAAGCCAATCTATCAACCCAAACTGGTTTTCTTTGCACTCTGCCGGACTTCTGCCTAACATAAGAGTTAATTACCTGTTTTAAAATTGGGAGAATTTTCAACCATTGAGCGGAGGCGTCAGAGCCACTACGTGAAGTCTGATGCAATTGGCACTAAGTGGCAATCAGGGCTATTATGCCGAAGCATTGTGTGTAGGCTGGCCATGATAATTGCCCATTACACCACCCATCATCTTATCCGCCTAGACCAAAGTCTAGTACCTGTTTAACGCATAGGTACTGCGAAGCTCTTGTGGCTAAGTACTACGCGAAGTCAGTTCATGCCATTCAATGGATGCAACGAAGCCAACTATCTATTTTGCTGTTAGGCGAGCGAGCACAAACTCCACACTGTTGTGATCTGAGGTTTTCAACAGTGCGAGGATGTCGATGTGGGATGCTCCATTTACTTCAGTTGTAAACACTAGATCTAGAATATGGGATCCTCTGGTACATTGATCTACATGCTGTGTCATTCCCGCGTTGATTACGCTGTCGACGAAAGCGTCATCAGATCTTGCCCACCCAATCAATCGTTGGAAAATTAAAATCTCCACAGATATACTGAAGCCAACAACTATCACATTCCGACAAGGAATTAAAAACTCGGCACAATTTAGCGTCATTTCCAATTGTAGACGACGGAGAGCGATATATATACAAGCTATGATTATGACTGCACCCGAGCGACATGGAATTTCGCAGGTCACAATGTCCTCACTAGATGCATAGCCTCTCCCCCACCGCGTCTACCAATCCTATCACAACGAAATAATGAGTATACTTGAACACACAGCAGAGTGTCAACGTCCAAAACAGAGGCCCACATTTCTGTTACAAAAACAATGTCATAATTATGAGCAATAATAAAAAGTTCAAGATCGTGAAGCTTGTTCATTACAGATATGGCGTTTAAAAGCACACATTTAAAACCAAGGAATGATTGCGTGTTATAATTATTATTCAAAACATTAAAGTTATTAACACTGTTAGATAGTGACCGATTTGATATATTTTTACATTACAAAGGGTTTGTGATAAAACTATTAGAAACATTTTCAAAATACATATTGCCGCGCGGAGGCTCTAAGTCTAGGATTGTAAGAACACGGGAGCTATTTCGTGGTGCACAGTTGTCTGTGCATCTGACATAGTTGCGCGTACTAACGTCTGCCCTCCTGATGTATTACCGTTTTTGAAGCCATAGTCGGTGGCCCGCAACAGGCCGCTTTGTTCGTTGCTGTCGAGCAGCAGTAAACGCAGCTATTTCCATCGGTGTGCGGTCAGGATTTATAAAACATTGCTAATAATCTGAATCATCAGGCAGACCTCTCAAGGCCTTGTCTCCATTCAGAACACGGTTTCGACTGTCTTCAGAATTAAACACCACCTTTAAAGGCGAGATCTGGTTCCCGGCCTTCCCAGTCGATACATTGTTAGTACACATGACATATCCAAATCGATGTTACACAAGCTAAAAATTTCTTTGACCTTATCACTATCAAATTGCTTACGTTCAGCAGCGACGTCACTAGTCGATTCTTTTAACCGCGTTATAATAACATTAACTTTTCGCCGTTGGCGGTCATTATTTCGTTCATTATTTTAGACGCAACATCAACTTCACTTTTCATTTACACAGATGCCAGCTGCCGTGGTAGACGTGGTTGTGGTCGCAGGGGAGGCTAGTGCTTCTGTCACTTGTTCTGTTTCTTCCGCGAGAGAACTTTCAAACCGCTCTTGGTTTAATTCGAATTTTGCCAAACCATATGAACCAATAATTTCAAGTTTTCTACAGAACAACATATAACTAACGTATGTGTAGTAAAGGGAGATGACTGGAGTCAGGGCGAAAGTGTTTAATCTACGCTCCATGCGTTGTAAGCACATTGAATTTGACGCGTTATACGCAAGGGCCTAGAGTGCAAGACATCTTTTGCTGTGTGTCCAAAAACCGACATAATGATCGATAAATAAACATTAGCCTCCTCAGCATCTTTGAAGTTTCAGAAAGGTATTTATGCTATCGCAATACATAATATTTAACGTAAAAGTTATTTTTAATACATTTTAAATCCAGTATGCCTTCATTTCTTCATTCATCTGTTTTACTATATATAAGTTTCGAAAACCAGGTTCCGGTTCCAGCTCCGGTTTAAATGAACGTTTCCGGCTGCTGGTTGCGGTTCCGGTTATTCCCTGCTACACCGGTTGTCTAGATACAAATAATATTGTGATTTTCCAGCTCACTTCGGCCCGCTGTTTTCTGGGGGAAGATGTAATAGGGCTTCGTACCCCTAACTAAAGAGCATAAATAGTGATTTCAAGCATTCAAATTAATGTTCTCTTGCGCTTACCGATCCGCGCAGACAAAGTTGTGTTATTCGTGTCACCCTAAAACCCGTTAACGCACATTGTAAAATTTCGTCGCTATTTCGGCTGGTACGTAAGAATTGTTTGCTTCGCTGGTTTCGCTCACTATCATCAAGACAAGTGCCTCATTGTTGGAAATAACCATCACAGTACCCATTAACTGATTTATGCACATTAATTACGTGTATGTATACATTAAAACGTGAATAATGCTGCGTATTTTATTAAGGTTGCAATAGCGACATACATTTTAGCTGGCGGAACACACTATGTGACAACTTTCTATCATTTTATTGCGTCTGTTGGGTTTTACGTAATGCATAAGCTTTTCCATTTGTTTGTGTTTTCATGTCCATCGAAACACAAGCTTACACATACCACGGTCGGTGTAAAATCCATGCGGTGTGTTTCGGTTATAGATTGAAGTGATGAAAAGCTCTGATGTGTACGTATAGGTAATACGTATTGTTTTATATGTTGTATTTATATTTTTAGTCGGTTATTAGCGGTTTTACACACTATATGTAATAACATTTTTGTATAAGCACTAGTCTTTATCATGTTAAGCTCCGGCAAGAACGTAGCTAAAGTTCAATCCACACCGCAGCAACAAACATCCTCTCAAGCTGCTCAGATAATTCCTAATATATCCGGTTGGTGAAGTTTTTCTCGCTTAAACTTAGCATGTTTATATGCCTTTTACTACTTTTATTCACGTTTAGAGAGCTTCACAGGAAGATTCTTTGCTTGACTTTTTTGACGACATTTTGATTCTTTGCATAACAGTGTTTTTCTTTGTAATGACATCGAAGTTAGATCTTATGGTCCTTGTTGTTGCGTAGGACCAATTACTAAATCTTTTTAAAACATATATACCACTTCACCAAAATGTTGCAGTTCTTTTTAATCTTGAGTTTACCCAATGTTTAGGCGGGTAATTTTTAACGGTTAACTGCGAACGCACTGCCAAATTTATTGCGTTGAATTGATTAAATTGCAGACTTATTTAACTTATAGCGCTATCGCTGGTGCAGGTGTGAAACGTACTGAAATGTAGCGGAGATTGTGCGTTGCATAAGTGGAATCTTTTAAATTTCGTCGTGATCGGCCATAACTCGGCAACGACTTAACCTATTTTCGTGATCTTGGGCTCATTCGAACCGGCATAGTCGATTTACCGTGTACCCGGAGCGTTTTTTTGACTTGGGGTCTGGTTCCGGGGCCAGAGGTCAAAATGTGGGGGTTTTTTGCCCCATTTTAGTACCCTTCACGGATCCAAGGTATTTTTATCTTAATTTTCGAATTATTTCTCTGGATGGTTTTGTTTCATAGTAAAATGATAAGTGCCGATGCCTCTTTTTTGCTTTTCGATTAAGGCTCCGATTCGAGAGCTATGGGGTTTGAGGTATGCCTGCCCCGTAGTTCCTCGACCCAAAATTCGGAAATTTGTTCTGACGTTCTGGGCGGCTGAAAAGTTTTACTTTAAGGGTTTTCGGGCATGGAAAACTCATTGCTGGTGTTGATTTTGCTCTGCGATCCATGGTTCTATAGGTAGGGGGTATGGCGCCGCCATGGTTCATCGATCCAAAATTCCTAATTTTACAGTTACGTTGCTGATAGCTTGCACTTGGGGGTTTTGGAGTATGGGAAACTTATTGCCGGTGTTAGTGCGGTATTGTGTGATATCCACATATAGCATATCAACGTATGCTATCGACAGCTGATTGTCTGTGTACGTAAAAGGCGTAAATGTACCTATGCTTAACTATGTTCTGCAGTCTCGATATAGTTACTAGTTTGTAGAGAGCTCACCACATCCCACAATGAGCGTTTCAGTCTGTCGAAGACTGCCATAGCTTTGCTGCTCAGGGTTGTTATATCCGCTGATGACACAGTTTCGGTTGTGTTGAGTATAGTTCTGTGGTAGCTAAAGGAATCGACTTATTCTAACAGTTTTCAACGGAGCGAAATACGATCTGTGTTACTCCGGGCGAGCCCTTGGATTTCGACACTCTTGTCACTGGACCGAATCTAGCAGCGATTCCATTAACCCGTTTTAGAGCCCCTTCAGCGAGTTGGAGAGTTTTATGTAAAAGTACGATGTCATCCGAATACGCTAAATCTGTTATGGTACGGGCTACAAATTGTGCCGTCAAAACTAGCGAGATCTTGTAGCAACACGTAATCGATTAATACGTTGAAGAGCAGAGGGGAGAAGATACATCCTTGTCGAGCACCCGTTTATATTGCGAGGCTGTCCGAATTTGTAGGCCACAAAAACCCTTTCCGAAGTTGTAAACTTCACTAATTTCAGCAAAAAAATTTAAAAGTTGCCTTTAATTTCTTGAAAGACGTTTTTACATCTTTTCAGGGCCTATTAACAATTTTGGCGTGTTTCGCTGAAAAAATTAAATTTTTATCCTTAGTTCCAGCTAGCCCCTTCCCCAAGTTCACGCTCCCTAGCAAAATTAGGCGCCATCAGTTCCGAACAATCCCCCCGCACTGTCATCTCCTGGGATAATTTTCAGGGAATGGACAAGCCAGTAAAGATAATAGCATGTGAATCAAAATAACCGAAGATTAAACCTTTTTGTGAATATCCATTTCGTTTGTGCTTGGACAGGTTCGCAAAGCGGCTAACTTTTCGACAAAGCGCCTTTTTCGCTAAAAACATCTTATTAGCTATTATTTTGGAATGCAAAACTCAATTTATGTTCCTTTCAAATGGAATCAATCTGGCGTGTCTGTGCCCCCTGCGGGGAGCACCCGATTTCCAAATCCCACATGTTGGCTGTGTTTTATCCCATGTCCGTCATGCCTACTCGTCGAAAACTCTATGTGTTCAACTAAAAATTTTATTAATGCCTTTAAATTTGTTGTTGGAAAATATTTGAAATAGAGCGTGCGAAGCGAATGGAGTTTTCACTAAAGGTGCCAGGGGGAAATCGTGAAAATGTATTTTTGCTTATCGCTGTCATTCATAAATCATTATCGGATGGATGAATTTCGACAAATTAGTTTTTGTTCGATAGTAAAAGTTACAGCGATGTGCTCTTTAGCTCAACACGAACAGCCCTGACCCCTTCTTCCTGGTCAAAATGGCATAAAATGGGTTTTAAGGGTTCTTTTATAAATCTGGCCCTACAGTATATACCAGTTTTTTGCTGCCTATATCTCGCGACAGAGGCTTCGCTTCGAAAAATGGAGACCACTGTTTGCAACCTAGAATACTATGGCAGAATCAGCTCATCGAGATATATAAGTTTCGTAACAACGACTTTTTAGGGTCCGCTCCCTGGATCGCAGCGGTTCCGAATATGGTTTATGGACCTTTGCCAGAATGGGTTATCGACATTTTGCCAGAAATAGCGATTTTTCGGATTTTGCCGTGTTATTGCTGGTTTTTATTATACAATGAGTGCTATTTAGCTAACGATAGTTTTGCTATCTAGAGTCCGACTTGACTATATTACCCGATTTCCAAACTGTGTATTTTCATTTGTCTGGGTATGTACTGTGTGCTGGGCATCAAGAATGGTCTATATATAGGTATTTCGGAAGGCCGAAATAATAATTTGGTTATACTGAGTCTCGTCTGCATATTTTAGGATGAACCCGATTTCAGAATATATTCTGTCTTCTGTTATTTGGTTTCGTATTGCGTACAGGTCACCAAGAATTGTTTATATAGGTTTTCCGAGATGTTGAATACGATGTTTTGGTTATCTAGAATCCAACGCGAGTATCTTATGCTTTTTCCGACGTTGTCATTGAGCGTAGGGTCAGCGAATCTGATCTTCATAAAATAGTATGTTTTCAGTAGTTTGGTACATAAAAATAATTTATACAGAACTTTTTCGGTAGGCTGAATAGGATGGTTTGGTTATATAGGGACCAGCACAAATAGTGGATTAGTTATTTTCAATTTGTTTAGGATCCATGAGGCTATAGGATTTTTAAAGGATTCAGTGTTCAACGCAGCCTGTTGCATGTGATTAAACAAAATGATAACTTAAAAATGAAACCACACTCGCTCGGCTTCACATTCGGTTGCGAGTTACTAGTTTTACTGCCACTATTTCTAATGCTAAAATACTGTTTTGTAGCCTGAAAATATTTGTATGGCTGCTAAAATTACCTGAAAATTAAATATGTAACATGTATATAGGTCAGTATTTGTTCCCCGATAATTAACATGCAGCCACACCCTCCAACTTTTCGGGAGGCTGTGGGCAGGCCAGTCTACTGCTGATAGATATATACTGCACATAGGTTTGTTTTTACATTACTTTATCATTAAGGTGCGTCAAACTCTGCTGCGGCACTACCAATTACGGTTGGAGGTGAATCATCAGCTGTTGCTATTGCGGGTTCCGCGGCTTCCGTCACTGCAACAATGAGTGCTAACACGGCTGAAGTTCTAAGTGCATTCGAATGCCCCGTTTGTCTCGATTACATGCTGCCGCCGTATCTGCAGTGTCAAAGTGGTCATTTGGTTTGCGGTAAATTTTTCTTATTATCATTGTTGGTTTGCGTTTTCGTATCCTGATATAAATACATGCATGTGCATATACACCATTGTGCTGTAGTAGAAAACTTACGCATTCCCAAACCCACGTGATTTATACTGGTTTAGTATTTGTTGTCCAAGCTTCTTTGGCTGATAGCAGCTAATTTATGCCAAAATGGAATTTACTGCACCTTAAAACTGTGATACTATAAGTACAAGGAATTTCTTCGACATTTAGAACTTTGCAAATAGGAAGTTTTTCCTTAATATAGAGATGTGGAACAGCGTTTCATACTTCGTCTCTCCAGGTCTATGCGAAGCTAACGCTGGTCATGCCTTGACTGCTCATGATCGTATTTGGATCGACTATATTAGTGGTCGTATATACATTAAAGTGCCAGAAATGTAGAAAAATTTAAAATGGTATACTTGTAAGTGTTTCTGCTAAATTCACAGCATCTCGCAAAACGGTCCAACATTTGTACAGGTAAAATTCTACGGTTGAGATACCATAGTATCATGTATGCTTTTTATGATGATGGTATCTTTCAATGTTTAAAGGAAACTGTCGACCAAAGCTATCGTGCTGTCCTACATGCAGGGGTTCAGTTCCTAGTGTGCGGAATCTTGTTCTTGAAAAGATTGCTAATACAGTCACTTTTCCATGCAAATACTCGTCGAGCGGATGTCAACTGTGCATGCCACATGGAGACAAGGTAATTCATAATTAAAATATATGTAGTACTATTATTACGGTGAAAACAAACCTGTCACATTAATAAAGTGAAATTTACTCTGAACTTTCAAATTTCTTTTATATTATGAAATAATTGATGCTTATTTCACTAAGTATTAGTGAATAGTAGAAAATGGTAGCATATATGTGTATCTTCAATATTGGTAGTAAAATATATCTACCATCAATGTAGATTGAAATAATTTAGACAAATTACTCGCTCCAGTTGAAGGGCTGCTTTTATAATCGGAGTGACCGAATATTGTCCACAGAGTTCAGTTGCACATTTTGTTAGTCACTGTTAGTATTGTGTAGCTCACCTATTACAGTTATTTCCACTATCTTGTAATGCTTTATTTCCGGTCATTTATAAAAATTTTACCAAGTTACTAGTGTGAATTTATTTTATAATGCGTACGGAATGTAATTGCTTACCATTATCACAGTTTAGGTGTGCTGCACGATAACCGATGATTTCTTTTTAATGCAAATAAACGACATTTGGTTCTCAGACTTGATATGTTGATTGTAAAACGATGGTCGTTTTTTGTTGGTACATGTTATATAGGGTGGAGTATGTAATAGTTGTTTAATTACTACGAAGTATGGTTTTATATGGCGTTACTGAAACGGTAAAGTGATGGATAAGCAACCGTTCAAACTGTATCTGCCAAAAAATATTCCCTGCCTACTGGCCTGTCCACAGTGCTCCAAAAAGTGGGGGGAAACTTCGGGGCCCCAATGTTTAATCTCGGGGGAAAATTAAAAGTGGGAAGATAAATTTTGTTTAAAAATACAAAATATTTCCATATTTTCATGCATTTTTACTACCTATTTCCTATAACGTATTTTCAAGCTAAAAAACAATTTTATGATTATAAAAAGTGGTAATTAATGTTTAAAAAAACTATTTGCAAACAAAAAACATAAAATTTCAGACATAAAAAAATTTGGAATTAGTTGATCATGGGGGGTTTCGGCCGAGTGGGGGGACGGACATGTAGGAAAATCTCACGAATGGGGGGATTTGGAAAGTGGAGGGGGTTTCCCCCACCCCCCACTGTGGGAAAGCCAGGCCTGAAATTGAGATTTCAATTAGGGATGAGAAATTATGCAACAATGCTCCAAACTGACACCATGTTTACGAGCTCAAAGTTGGTCGAACTACGGCATGACTTAAGTAACAAAATTCAATAAATGTTTTTGTTTCAGTTACAGGAAAATCCCTAAAATCGGCTTGTAAAATATTCAAGTGTGATTGTCGCGATAGATTAAATAAATTATTGAATTGTGAGTACGTGTCAAAAATTATATATATGTTCCGATATATATATATATATCAGGGAGTAACCGGAATTCCGGTTCCGGTTCCGGCGAAAATCGTGTTCCGGTTGCGGTTCCGGCAAAGGGCAAAAACCATACCGGAACCGGAATTCCGGTTTAAAAATTTTGTTTGAAATTTTTCACATTTTTGCTTCATCTGTGATCCAAACATATGTAATATATATTATACAATGATCAAACTCCAATACAACCGAGCCAAAGAAAAGATTAACTAACCAATTTGCCGTGTGAAACGTAAGTAGGGCACATAATTTTAGCAGGAATTTTTCATAATTACCTGCAGGAGTTTGTTAAATCAAAGCCAGGTCGATGCTTGTAGCAGCTATTTTACACATCCAGAAGTCTGTGGGATACATTTGAATTTAACCTGTCCAACTCGGTAACAGAGTGTGGCTTACGCAGAAGTACTTAGCCTATGCTTGGCTAACATAAATTGCGTCAAGCACCAGCCGGTGCGCTTTAAACTTTGTAAATCAGGTGAAACTGAAGTAACGTTATCTGCAACGCAAGCAGAAACTGCTTCCTTGGCAATGAACTGTATTTATTGAAATTGTGCGAGCAGCATCACCTGTGTGTCT
>JASANE010030591.1:0-15875 GCA_030248225.1 Trileptium ribeirensis | reverse complement strand
TATGTTGCAGTTATATGTGATCTGGCATACACGCCATATGATGTATCTTGAATTGCTAATATTATACATAAGAAACCACCAGCCAGCATAAGGTTTAAGTACTATAAAAATCTACACATTCGTCTTTTTTTTGTATTTATTATTTTCATGAAAAAACAACCACTCAACAGCAATAAAATAATGAAAATGTATTGTAAAATGTTTTGCCGCAGATATTCATTCGTGTTCGTAATAACTAGTCATGTGTAATCGTTGCAGCTACACGAATTTCTTATCACTCGCAGAATAAGTAGACTGTTTTAACATTGAAGCGAATTATATTTTTTGTAAGCAATATTCTAACGGTTTTTAACTATATGTTTTGATTTCTGTCGGACAGTGCAACATAGCCATAATGGTTGGATAGAATGAGTTTTGCCCTTAGTTCCAAAACCTTTTTTAGTGTTTTAGCTTGTATTTTTTAACAATATGATTTATCGGTTTATGAAGATTACTTAGTATGGCTATCGTTAAATTGAGTAGACATTGAATGAATAGGATTGAATGAAGTATACAAAACTACACAGATAACGTACTAGTTTCGAAAACAGATTTAACTGCGATATGATTTTACATTATTCTGGCTGTAAGATGCAAATACCGTGACCAACAACATACTTTCTATATTAGTAATTTATCACTCTAGTCATAAGAAGTATTATATGTTACCGTTTTCAAATGTTCATGCAAAGATTACCGTTTTGCTACAGATTCCTAGTTTTTCCAAACAAAAAATAGTTACTAAATTTTCCCTTTTCCCAAATTTATGCAGTTTTCAAAATCATTCTCGTTTCCACATTTTCCAGTTTTATGTATGATTTTTACGTTTTCCAAAATTCATCGTTTCCTAAGTTTCCCGTTTCCCACATTTTCCAGTTTCCAAATTTTCCTGAGTTTCCCGTTTCCCTACTTTATGGCAGTTTCCAAACACTTTCCCGTTTCCCAAGTGTACCGTTTCCCGAGTTTCCTGTTTCCCTACTTTATGCAGTTCCCAAACACTTTCCTGTTTCCCAACTTTATGCAGTTTCCAAACGCTTTCCCGTTTCCCACTTGTCCTAACTGTCCCGATTGTCCTAACTGTCCCGATTGGTCTAACTGTCCCGATTGTCCTAACTGTCCCGATTGTCCTAACTGTCCCGATTGACTTAGCTGTCCCGACTGTCCTAACTGTCCCAATTGTCCTAACTGTTCCGACTGTCCTAACTGTCCCGAATGTCCCAACTGTCCCTCTTTTCCTAGCTGTCCCGATTGTCCCAACTGTCCCGATTGTCCTAACTGTCCCTATTGTCCTAACTGTCCCGATTGACTTAGCTGTCCCGCCTGTCCTAACTGTCCCAATTGTCCTAACTGTTCCGACTGTCCTAACTGTCCCGATTGTCCCAACTGTCCCGATTGTCCCAACTGTCCCGATTGTCCTAATTATCCCGATTGTCCCAACTGTCCCGATAGTCCTAACTGTCCCGACTGTCTTAACTGTCCCGATTGTCCTAACTGTCCCGATTGTCCTAACTGTCCCGATTGTCCTAACTGTCCCTATTGTCCTAAATGTACCGATTGTCCCAACTGTCCCGATTGTCCTAACTGTCCCGATTGACTTAACTGTCCCGATTGTCCTAACTGTCCCGACTGTCCTAACTGTCCCGATTGTCCTAACTGTCCCGATTGTCCTAACTGTCCCGATTGACTTAACTGTCCCGATTGTCCTAACTGTCCCGATTGTCCTAACTGTCCCGATTGTCCTAACTGTCCCGACTGTCCTAACTGTCCCGACTGTCCTAACTGTCCCGATTGTCCTAACTGTCCCGATTGTCCTAACTGTCCCGATTGTCCCAACTGTCCCGACTGTCCCTATTGTCCTAACTGTCCCGATTGACTTAACTATCCTGACTGTCCTAACTGTCCCGACTGTCCTAACTGTCCTGATTGCCTTACCTGTCCCGATTGTCCTAACTGTCCCGACTGTTCTAACTGTCCCGATTGTCCCACCTGTCTCGATTGTTCTAATTGTCCCGACTGTCTAACTGTCCCGATTGTCGTAACTGTCTCAACTGTCCCGACTGTACCAGTTTCCCAACTGGGACTGTCGGTAAGCTGGGATAATCAGGCCATTTAGAAATGACGATTCAGCTAGACACACATAGTAATGTTACAGACACACATAAATATATATTGACTGTCCCTGGGACAGCCGGGAAGCCCCTGAAATTGACATGGGCCGAAATCCCTATCGTATCGGTAAGAAGTAAGGCTGTACTCGGTGGCAATGATACAAGTTTATTTACATAATTAAATTTTATCGTTTGGACGAGTGTTTGTGAACGACTATCGGGGCGAACTAAGTCAATCGAATCGGGGAAGCCTAGTAGCAGCTCGCGGTGGTCGTTTCAGTCCGATAGACTATGGGGCACAAGACATTAAAAAGGGAAGCATGAACGGAGCGTGCCGATACCCGCGTGTGCGCGGACTAGGGGCGGTTATCCCTGCTTTAGCTCAATGTTACCGATTATTTCAGGCTATGGGGCACCACAAGCAGGTGCCCTCGGGTGCTTCAGAAAATGCTCCTTAACATACCATCTCAAACATACGGTGAAGGACATTCAGACTTCAGATTAAGGGAAAGAAAAGAGGGAAGCGGGGTTTGGTCATGCGAGCTCTACTCTAGCAACACTAGAAATACGGTGGTGCGGTTGTTACTCGAGATAGATCCCGTCTGTTATGCCGACAGATTAATTTGCGCTATCGTCTCAGATAAATTTGTCTATCAAAGGACGAGCTGACCGAACGGGGAACTGAGAGAAGAGGAGGCGGAATAATTCATCCACTCCACAGCGGTGGGGGGTGGTCGCAGCGTAAAAACAACACTAGGCGATTTCCTGAACAACCTCTGGGCCGCCCCCAGGGGCTAGCCTGGCTGATCGGTTTTAGTTTGATTTCTCTGCTGGAATTTTGGTGGGGGCAAGTTTTACGAACTGAACGCGCCGAGCTGAGGGGTGACTCGGTCTTATTTCCTACTCTTGGGGACGTTTTGAATGGTCGGGCCAGGGGTGACCGGCCCCGGACGCATCCGCGTTTTTAGTTTTCTCTCTTGTTACTGTTTCGTTGCGTCTCTCTATTCCTACCTATTCTTATTTCACTGCAGTATTGCAGTGTCTCAACTGCACTGTAGTGCAGTTTAGTTATCATCAACTTAGTAGTCGATGTCTCTAAGTCTCTATGGCTGAATGGTTAAGATGCGTAATTCTGCAGCGGGCTTGAATTCCCCGTGCAGGATCAACTCATAATGCTGGTAAATAAAAGGCAAATACTGAAACTGCGGAAAGAGAACTGAATAGGTCATTCATAGGCATTTAATTAGGTTCATTGACAAATCTCCACACATCGAGTCCCATTTTGGGCATCTTGAGCGATTGCACGGGATTGCTGTAGAGCATAGGACAAATAGCCGAAGTCCGTCTGATTCCCCGTGGTCTTAGGTAGAGCACAACAAAGTGGACACTTCTCGTCCAGGTTTTACATGATTTGCTGCTTTTGAGTTAGGGTTCTCGAATCTTCCTGAGTCGACCACGGTAAAATTTTCTTGAACGTGCACACCTCTGAAATAGGGACTTGTTCAATGGTTTGTTGTTTTGGTTTCCAAATTTGTAGCTTAGTGGATTGTGCAATGCTCATGCAGTGTTTGAGCTTGGACAGAAACGCAGATTAGGGACGGAGGACTAGCCTCCGTCGGGCTTTAGGAAGCCCTTAAAATTTCTTTTATTTTACTGAGCTAAGAAAATTTGGGTTCACAAAAGACGAAGCAAATTCTAAGTACGACAGTTTGAGCTTAAGGTGTTTGCTGTCTACACGAAATACCGTTTAGGAGTCGTCTTGACTTGATTGTTCGACACTGGTTTTAGAACGCTTAGATGAATCGGATAGACATTTCATTCGAACTTAAACCTTACCAGGACGACTGACCGGAGAAAATACTAGGTGACTATCCTTATCCCCGTATGAGCAAAAAGGCAGCTAGGGGAATAAGGCCCCAGCCGTCCAAAATTTCGCCGATTACCCCGATTAGTGACGATAACGCTTTTTTTGTGATAATACATCAGTTTTAAACCCATAAGACTACTGTAATGAAACATTCAAGTTTACCGGCGTTCACCATTGCACAACGACATGGTCTTCTCTCGAGACCAATGTTCAAAATAAACCTTGTTGAACAAACTGACAGCAGGCCTCGGGCTCTTGCTGGAGAAACCCTTCGGGTTCCCGCCGTCCAAATAGAAAATATTTTTCCCTTACCCCAAATAAGGAAAACTAGCGGACTCGCATTGGCCATTTAGGCCACAAACCGAGCAAGTGCAAAACCCCTTTTTCTTTTTGAAGCGACTTGATCGCTGAGTTTGGTTTGATTTTACCATTCATCCTGAGTGCCCTTTAGGCTATGTACTATGTATGCCCTGATTCAGTTCTCTTTCCGCAGTTTCAGTGTTTGCCTTTTATTTACCAGCATCATGAGTTGATCCTGCACGGACAATTCAAGCCCGCTGCAGAACTACGCATCTTAACCATTCAGCCATAGAGACTTAGAGACATCGACAACTAAGTCGATGATAACTCAACTGCACTACAGTGCAGTTGAGACACTGCAATACTGCAGTGCAATAAGAATAGGTAGGAATAGAGAGAGGCAAAGAGACAGCAACAAAAGAGAAAACAAAAGACGCGGATGCGTCCGGGGCCGATCGCCCTTGGCCCGACTATTCAAAACGTCCCCAAGAGTAGGAAATAAGGCCGAGTCACCCCCGGCTCGGTGCGTTAAGCCCGTAAAACTTGCCCCCACCAAAATTCTAGCAGAGAAATCAAACTAAAACCAATCAACCAGGTTCGCCCCTGGGGGCGTCCCAGACATTGTTCAAGAAACCGCCTAGTGCTTTTTCTACGCTACGACCAACCCCCACCGCTGTGAATTTGATGAATTATTCCGCCTCCTCTTCTCTCAGTTCCCCGTTCGGTCAGTCGTACCTTTGATAGACAAATTTATCTGAGACGATAGCGCAAATTAATCTGTCGGCATAACAGACGGATCTATCTCGAGTAACAACCGGACCACCGTATTCCTAGTGTTGCTAGAGTAGAGCTCGCATGACCAAACCCCGTATTCCCTCTTTTCTTTTCCTTAATCTAGTCTAATGTCCTTCACCGTATGTTTGAGATGGTATGTTAAGGAGCATTTTCTGAAGCACCCTAGGGCACCTGCTTGCTGTGCCCCATAGCTGAAATAATCGCTAACATTGAGCTAAAGCAGGGATAACCGCCCCTAGTCCGCGCACACGCGGGTATCGGCACGCTCCGTTCATGCTTCCCTTTTTAATGTCTTGTGCCCCATAGTCTATCGGACTGAAACGACCACCGCGAGCTGCTACTAGGCTTCCCCGATTCGATTGACTTAGTTCGCCCCGATAGTCGTTCACAAACACTCGTCCAAACGATAAAATTTAATTATGTAAATAAACTTGTATCATTGCCACCGAGTACAGCCTTACTTCTTACCGATACGATAGGGATTTCGGCCCATGTCAATTTCAGGGGCTTCCCGACTGTCCCAGGGACAGTCAATATATATTTATGTGTGTCTGTAACATTACTATGTGTGTCTAGCTTAATCGTCATTTCTAAATGGCCTGATTATCCCAACTGTCCCGACAGTCCCAGTTGGGAAACTGGGACAGTCGGGACAGTTGAGACAGTTACGACAATCGGGACAGTTAGACAGTCGGGACAGTTAGAACAATCGAGACAGGTGGGACAATCGGGACAGTTAGAACAGTCGGGACAGTTAGGACAATCGAGACAGGTGGGACAATCGAGACAGTTAGAACAGTCGGGACAGTTAGGACAATCGGGACAGGTAGGACAATCAGGACAGTTAGGACAGTCGGGACAGTTAGGACAGTCGGGATAGTTAAGTCAATCGGGACAGTTAGGACAATAGGGACAGTCGGGACAGTTGGGACAATCGGGACAGTTAGGACAATCGGGACAGTTAGGACAATCGGGACAGTTAGGACAGTCGGGACAGTTAGGACAGTCGGGACAGTTAGGACAATCGGGACAGTTAAGTCAATCGGGACAGTTAGGACAATCGGGACAGTTGGGACAATCGGTACAGCTAGGACAACAGGGACAGTTAGGACAATCGGGACAGTTAGGACAGTCGGGACAGTTAGGACAGTTAGGACAATCGGGACAGTTAAGTCAATCGGGACAGTTAGGACAATCGGGACAGTTGGGACAATCGGTACATTTAGGACAATAGGGACAGTTAGGACAATCGGGACAGTTAGGACAATCGGGACAGTTAGGACAGTCGGGACAGTTAGGACTATCGGGACAGTTGGGACAATCGGGACAGTTAGGACAATCGGGACAGTTGGGACAATCGGGACAGTTGGGACATTCGGGACAGTTAGGACAGTCGGAACAGTTAGGACAATTGGGACAGTTAGGACAGGCGGGACAGCTAAGTCAATCGGGACAGTTATGACAATAGGGACAGTTGGGACATTTAGGACAATCGGGACAGTTGGGACAATCGGGACAGCTAGGAAAAGAGGGACAGTTGGGACAATCGGGACAGTTGGGACATTCGGGACAGTTAGGACAGTCGGAACAGTTAGGACAATTGGGACAGTTAGGACAGTCGGGACAGCTAAGTCAATCGGGACCGTTAGGACAATCGGGACAGTTAGACCAATCGGGACAGTTAGGACAATCGGGACAGTTAGGACAATCGGGACAGTTAGGACAAGTGGGAAACGGGAAAGCGTTTGGAAACTGCATAAAGTTGGGAAACAGGAAAGTGTTTGGGAACTGCATAAAGTAGGGAAACAGGAAACTCAGGAAAAGGAAAAGTGTTTGGAAACTGCCATAAAGTTGGGAAATGGGAAACTCAGGAAAATGTGGGAAACTGGCAACTTGGGAAACGGGAAAGTGTTTGGAAACAAATTTGGGAAACGGCAAAATCAATAAACTGGAAAATGTGGCAAACGGGAAATTGTTTGAAAACTGCCATAAAGTAGGGAAACGGGAAACTCAGGAAAATTTGGAAACTGGAAAATGTGGGAAACGGGAAACTTAGGAAACGGGAAAATTCTAATTTCATGGAAAACTTAATTATAATTTTGCCTATTCATAAAATTCGGAGAGTCGTACCAAAGTTCTAATATGGTTATGACGCAGTTATCATGTGAAAATAAGAACAGGTTCTATAATGTTAAAAAATTAATAGTGAATCTATCATTTGGCATAATTAATTTTATCTGGATCCGAGTCTTATCGTGATAGGATGGGTAACATTTGTTATAACTATTTTTTGTTTCAGGTGAAAGTAACTGAATCTAGCAATAATTTTGATTTTTGCATGAACATTGAAACGGTAACATATAATACTTCTTATGACTAGAGTGATAAATTACTAATATAGAAAGTATGTTGTTGGTCAATGCAGTTTGCATCTTACAGCCAGAATAATGTAAAATCATATCGCAGTTAAATCTGTTTTCGAAACTAGAACGTTATCTGTGTAGTTTTGTATACTTCATTCAATCCTATTCATTCAATGTCTACTCAATTTAACGATAGCCATACTAAGTAATCTTCATAAACCTGATAAATCATATCGGTTAAAAAATACAAGCTAAAAGACTAAAAAAGGTTTTGGAACTAAGGGCAAAACTCATTCTATCCAACCATTATGGCTATGTTGCACTGTCCGACAGAAATCAAAACATATAGTTAAAAACCGTTAGAATATTGCTTACAAAAAATATAATTCGCTTCAATGTTAAAACAGTCTACTTATTCTGCGAGTGATAAGAAATTCGTGTAGCTGCAACGATTACACATGACTAGTTATTACGAACACGAATGAATATCTGCGGCAAAACATTTTACAATACATTTTCATTATTTTATTGCTGTTGAGTGGTTGTTTTTTCATGAAAATAATAAATACAAAAAAAGACGAATGTGTAGATTTTTATAGTACTTAAACCTTATGCTGGCTGGTGGTTTCTTATGTATAATATTAGCAATTCAAGATACATCATATGGCGTGTATGCCAGATCACATATAACTGCAACATAAACACATTTCCACTACCATTTCCACAAACCAAATTTCTCAAGCAGAATATACAAGCTAACAATCGCATTGCCGTGTATTGAATAATAATAGCGTCTAAAAAAATCTCAGCATGCACCATAAATCAGGCCTCTTTATTACTAAACTCTGCGGTTAACTTGTATATATGTAACAGGTCCGTTCCGGCCCCGTTACGAGCGTTTTCATGATTCCGGCTCCAGAATCACACAGAACCACGTTGCAAACTAGACTAAGTAAGCATGGTCTGTTTTATAAAGCGTATATCATTTATGGTTCCTTTCATATAAAATGTGGATTCTGCCGTATATCACTTAGGGTTCCTTTTATATAAAATGTTGTGGATTATGCAGTATATCATTTATGGTGCCTTTTATATGAAATGTTGCTAATTATACCGTGTATAACGTATGGTTCCTTTATATAAAATGTCGTGAATTATGCCGTATATCACTCATGGTTCCTTTATATATAATGTCGCGAATTATGCCTTGTATCACTTATGATTCTTTTATATAAAATGTCGCGAATTATGTCGTATATCACTTATGGTTCCTTTTATATAAAATGTCGTGAATTATGCCGTATGTCACTTATGGTTTCGTTTATATAAAATGCTGTGAATTATGCCGTATGTCACTTATGGTTCCTTTTATATAAAATGCCATGAATTATGCCGTACATCATTTATAGTTCCTTCTCATAAAGATGTTGTAAATTATGCTGTACTGTATCTGACATTATACTTGTCGAACTATTACCGGGACGAGTGTTGTTTTTTGGCGAAATTAGAGAATTAAGCTGTTTCAACCGTCGCGTAAGACTGAACATGGAACCCGTACCGACAGAAACAAGGAATCACCCCGAACCCCCAAACCAGCCGCCGCTATATGTTAAAACTTTGACGGTTATGACCGTCCGGGAATAGGAGGCCTGTGGCTGCACGTTCAATTTAACAAGTTTATTAAGACGGAAATCAAAAATTTTAAGTCTACTTGGTTTTAGCTACATGTTAAGTAATGGTCACGGGAAATCAACATTCACGAACAACTTACTTTACACGTACGGCAGTTCTCTCTAGCTTCCTCAGAATGACGGCTACCGGGTTAATTTGATGGCCCGCACCCGTCTAGGACAGCATCATACGGGAATAGCCGGAGCATGTTGGTAGAACTTTTTGGGACTATTGTTGGACACTAAAATCGCCCCGGACAGCGCCCGAACCTTACTCGTAATGCGATGAGACAATCGCTACTTACGCTAAGTTGGGTTGTCAAAGCAGAATCCGGTCTGTTACTTTCATATATCTAGGACAGACTCTATAGATATATGTGCCCCTTGGACGACTATTTCAGGTAAAATCGCCTCGTTTCCTTAGCCCCTGTTGTAGTATATGACTGATGCAAACCCCACCTTTTTTATCCTCGTTGTCCTACCCCACTTTTGAACCGGTGCATGCGATCCCTCGTTTTGTTCATAGTGACTAGATGAGTCCAATGATGTGCGCCGGACTCCCGTCCGAATTCCTGCTGACCCGCTGTAGCCACTCAAACGTGCCTAAATCTTTGTGCCCAACCACTAGTGGGCACAGATGATTCGAGATTTTTTTCTCAACTCCAAAATGGGCGGACCGCCCTCATTGGACTCGTCTCGACGAGACATCTCCAAAATACCCGGCGGGTCACGGTCCCCCGCCCCGTTAACCCTGGACAACTGGCGAAAGCGCCCCTACCGTAGCCGCTACTCTCTCTAACCGCCGTAATTTTAGCAGCATTTTTACCCCTGCCGCCCCGGCAGCCATATCACCCGTCATTTGAATCGCCGTTAGACGGCGAGTCTAACGATACCCGGTGGGCGTCGCTCAGCCCAATCGTTAACGCAGGAGAGCCCTCCAAATCTCCCCATACTTACATACATCAGAACCCATAGGTGTGTTTCGACCCGCTATTACGTACTTCCCCCTCATGTTGGTACCGATCGACTCCATTCTTCGTCCTGGGACCGAATATAACCCCAGCCCCTCAAAAATCCCCCGCGATTCCCCTTGTCCCGCTTCCCTTCCCACGTCCTCTTCGTGTCCTCGTTGTCCTTTTGTCTTCTTGTCCTCGCTGTTTCTCTAACCGACTTCTTTGGTCGGTTGTTTTGTTGTTGTTGTTGTTGGTGTGTTGTGCGTGTATTTATATTGAGCGACCTTTCTGTCGCTCTGGACGCCGCTATGTCTGATGTGTGTAGTGTGCCTATTTGTATATGTGTATCCATGTGTGTAGACATATATGTTTATGTATTATATTTATATGTGAGTATTATATATGTATATGTATATTTACGTACATAATGACATAGAAAAAACGGACGAACGAGGACATCACGTACTAAGACCCCCCTGACCGGTTGGGAACTCATTAGATTTTGCCCCGTCTCTGGCCTCGAGACGGGCATTTTCGCGTCGTCGGTTCCCCCCCGGCGCGACTTTGAAATATAGATACTCGCTTGAAAATCATAAATTAGCTTGAGCTTCTTCGATGTTTTAAGGTGTCCTCGTGAGCGTGGGTCACCTTTCAAATTAAATTTAGCTTAGTTAGGAGGGCGGCAACTCGAGAACCACAAAGGGCGAGTCAATAGTCGCCGAGTTGAGATGGGCTGAGAAGAGCAAACAGGCAAAAGTCGAACAGATTGTCACGCTAATTGGGATAGAAGAAGGAAATTGCGTGACCCAAAAGTATTTTCAAAAGTTTGAATGCAAGCTGGGACAAGATACAGTTCAAACGTTCGGCGAGTTTAGGATTCGATTTCGCTGAACATCCGGCGATAATTACGGGAAATTGGGACTTCAGAGTTTACCTATTTCTTAAAGAAATTGTGATGAAAATCGCAGATGGTCAACTTCCGAGTACTCGGAGGGATCAATTTAATGTCGGCAAATTTAAGTAAGCCGACTATCTCTAAGGACATCGACGCTTACGGTAGCCGTCTCAAATTTAAATTTCCGGAAGTGTCTCCAATCGTGACGCCGAACAAAAAACCCGAAAAGTGGGCGGGCGCGGGGGGGCGCACCTCCACTCACGAAAACAACCCACCCCACACCCTCCCGCGAGACCCCCCCCCACCAATCATCTCCCCCTCTCTCCTTCTCAGGGCATACATAGTACATAGCCTAAAGGGCACTCAGGATGAATGGTAAAATCAAACCAAACTCAGCGATCAAGTCGCTTCAAAAAAAAAAGGGGTTTTGCACTTGCTCGGTTTGTGGCCTAAATGGCCAATGCGAGTCCGCTAGTTTTCCTTATTTGGGGTAGGGAAAATTTTTCTATTTGGACGGCGGGAACCCGAAGGGTTTCTCAAGTAAGAGCCCAGGCCTGCTGTCAGTTTGTTCAACAAGGTTTATTTTGAACATTGGTCTCGAGAGAAGACCATGTCGTTGTGCAATGGTGAACGCCGGTAAACTTGAATGTTTCATTACAGTAGTCTTATGGGTTTAAAACTGATGTATTATCACAAAAAAAGCGTTATCGTCACTAATCAGGGTAATCGGCGAAATTTTGGACGGCTGGGGCCTTATTCCCCTAGCTGCCTTTTTGCTCATACGGGGATAAGGATAGTCACCTAATTTCTCGCTAGTCGTCCTGGTAAGGTTTAAGTTCGGATGAAGTTTTATCCGATTCATCTAAGCGTTCTAAAACCAGTGTCGAACAATCAAGACAAGACGACTCCTAAACGGTATTTCGTGTAGACAGCAAACACCTTAAGCTCAAACTGTCGTACTTAGAATTTGCTTCGTCTTTTGTGAACCCAAATTTTCTTAGCTCAGTAAAATAAAAGAAATTTTAAGGGCTTCCTAAAGCCCAACGGAGGCTAGTCCTCCGTCCCTAATCATCTTTCTGTCCAAGCTCAAACACTGCATGAGCATTGCACAATCCACTAAGCTACAAATTTGGAAACCAAAACAACAAACCATTGAACAAGTCCCTATTTCAGAGGTGTGCACGTTCAAGAAAATTTTACCGTGGTCGACTCAGGAAGATTCGAGAACCCTAACTCAAAAGCAGCAAATCATGTAAAACCTGGACGAGAAGTGTCCACTTTGTTGTGCTCTACCTAAGACCACGGGGAATCAGACGGACTTCGGCTATTTGTCCTATGCTCTACAGCAATCCCGTGCAATCGCTCAAGATGCCCAAAATGGGACTCGATGTGTGGAGATTTGTCAATGAACCTAATTAACTGCCTATGAATGACCTGTAACTGTTACATCTGGGGAAAGTAAACCCCCATACTCTCGGTTCTCCTCTTGACTTACGATATTTGATCCGGGACAGCTATTGCTAGTCCTCTTCCGCGAGACGGAAGATGTCTGCGCGGGACCTCAACCCGTCGAAGCCCATTCCAAACGGAGAAAATGAAAAGCACGAGAAAGCACAAATCGAAGTAAAACTATATTGTAAAATTCAAGCGTCGGAGCCGGTCAGTAAAGTCGACCGATCTCCGCGCTGCCGAAGTCGAACTGATTCTAAGATTGGACGCGTTGGTCGTAACCTCGAAATTTTCGCCTGTAGTTAAGGATGGCGATTTTGTCGCCACCCAATCGTCATTCGTTGTCGCCCGCCCACTTTTCGGGTTTTTTGTTCAGCGTACAATTGGAGACACTTCCGGAAATTCAAATTTAGACGGCTACCGTAAGCCGTCGATGTCCTTAGAGATAGTCGGCTTCAATTAAATTTGCCGACATTAAATTGATCCCTCCGAGTACTCGGAAGTTGACCATCTGCGATTTTCATCACAATTTCTTTAAGAAAAGTAAACTCTGAAGTCCCAATTTCCCGTAATTATCGCCGGATGTTCAGCGAAATCGGATCCTAAACTCACAACGTTTGAACTGTATCCGGTCTCAGCTTAACTCAAACTATTGAAAATACTTTCGGGTCACGCAATTTCCTTCTTCTATCCCAATTAGCGTGACAATCTGTTCGACTTTTGCCTGTTTGCTCTTCTCAGCCCATCTCAACTCGGCGACTATTGACTCGCCCTTTGTGGTTCTCGAGTTGCCGCCCTCCTAACTAAGCTAAATTTAATTTGAAAGGTGACCCACGCTCACGAGGACACCTTAAAACATCGAAGAAGCTCAAGCTAATTTATGATTTCCAAGCGAGTATCTATATTTCAAAGTCGCGCCGGGGGGGGGGGAACCGACGACGCGAAAATGCCCGTCTCGAGGCCAGAGACGGGGCAAAATCTAATGAGTTCCCAACCGGTCAGGGGGGTCTTAGTACGTGATGTCCTCGTTCGTCCGTTTTTTCTATGTCATTATGTACGTAAATATACATATACATATATAATACTCACATATAAATATAATACATAAACATATATGTCTACACACATGGATACACATATACAAATAGGCACACTACACACATCAGACATAGCGGCGTCCAGAGCGACAGAAAGGTCGCTCAATATAAATACACGCACAACACACCAACAACAACAACAACAAAACAACCGACCAAAGAAGTCGGTTAGAGAAACAGCGAGGACAAGAAGACAAAAGGACAACGAGGGGACACAAAGAGGACGTGGGAAGGGAGCGGGACAAGGGGAATCACGGGGATTTTGAGGGGCTGGGGTTATATTCGGTCCCAGGACGAAGAATGGAGTCGATCGGTACCAACATGAGGGGAAGTAGTAATAGCGGGTCGAAACACACCTATGGTTTCTGATTTTTTTAAGTATGGGGAGATTTGGAGGGCTCTCCTGCGTTAACGATTGGGCTAAGCGACGCCCACCGGGTATCGTTAGACTCGCCGTCTAACGGCGATTCAAATGACGGGTGATATGGCTGCCGGGGCGGCAGGGGTAAAAATGCTGCTAAAATTACGGCGGTTAGAGAGCTAGCGGCTACGGTAGGGGCGCTTTGGCCAGTTGTCCAGGGTTAACGGGGCGGGGGACCGTGACCCGCCGGGTATTCTGGAGATGTCTCGTCGAGACGAGTCTAATTATGGCGGTCTGCCCATTTTGGAGTTGAGAAAGAAATCTCGATTCATCTTTGCCCACTAGTGGTTGGGCAGAAAGATTTTAGGCACCTTTGTAGTGGCTACAGAGGGTTTGCAGGACTTCTTGGAAACGGGAGTCCGGCGCACATTTATTAAAGAATCATCTAGTCACTATGAAGCGAAACCAAGGGATTGCATGGAACATCCGGTTCCAAGCTGGGGTACAAGATCACAGGATAAAAAAGGTGGGGTTTTGCATCAGTCATATACTGCAACAGGGGCCGAGGGAACGAGGCGATTTGTCACCTGAGAGAATTGTCCAAGGGGCACATACCATATATCATTTATAGAGTCTGTCCATAAATATATGAAGGATAACAGACTGGATTCTACTTTGAGATCCCAACTTAGCGTAAGTAGCGGTTGTCTGATCTGCATTACGAGTAAGGTTCGGGCGCTGTCCGGGGCGATTTTAGTGTCCAACAATAGTCCCAAAAATTTTACCAACATGCTCCGGCTATTCCCGCATGATGCTGCCTGATACGGGGCGAGCCATCAAATTAACCCGGTAGCCGTTATTCTGAGGAAGCTAGAGAGAACGTGCTGTACGTGTAAAGTAAGTTGTTCGTGAATGTTGATTTCCCGTGACCATTACTTAACATGTAAGCTTAAAACCAAGTAGACTTAATATTTTTGATTTCCGTGTTAAAACTTGTTAAATTGAACGTGCAGCCACAGGCCTCCTATTTCCCGGACGGTCATAACCGTCAAAGTTTTAACATATAGCGGCGGCTGGTTGGGGTTTCGGGGTGATTCCTTGTTTCTGTCGGTAGGGGTTCAGTGTTGAGTCTTACGACGGTTGAAACAGCTTAATTCTCTAATTTCGCCAAAAAACAACACTCGTCCCGGTAATAGTTCGACAAAGTATAATGTCAGATACAGTACAGCAAATTTACAACATCTTTATGAGAAGGAACTATAAATGATGTACGGCATAATTTAACATGGCATTTTATATAAAAGGAACCATAAGTGACTATACGGCAGAATTCACAGCATTTTATAAAAACGAAACCATAAGTGACATACGGCATAATTCACGACATTTTATATAAAAGGAACCATAAGTGATATACGACATAATTCGCGACATTTTATATAAAAGAATCATAAAGCTGATACAAGGCATAATTCGCAACATTATATATAAAAGGAACCATGAGTGATATACGGCATAATTCACGACATTTTAATATAAAGGAACCCATACGTTATACACGGTATAATTAGCAACATTTCATATAAAAGGAACGATAAATGAATATACTGCATAATCCACAACATTTTATATAAAACGGAACCCTAAGTGATATACGGCAGAATCCACATTTTATATGAAAGGAACCATAAATGATATACGCTTTATAAAACAGACCATTCTTACTTAGTCTAGTTTGCAACGTGGTTCTGTGTGATTCTGGAGCCGGAATCATGAAAACGCTCGTAAACGGGCCGGAACGGACCTGTTACATATATACAAGTTAACCGCAGAGTTTAGTAATAAAGAGGCCTGATTTATGGTGCATGCTGAGATTTTTTAGACGCTATTATTACTCTATCCACGGCAATGCGATTGTTAGTTTGTTATATTCTGCTTGAGAAATTTGGTTTGTGGAAATGGTAGTGGAAATGTGTTT
>JASANE010030589.1:0-68287 GCA_030248225.1 Trileptium ribeirensis | reverse complement strand
CTTTCATACGCTATGTTTTCTTACAAGGGTCGCAGTAACGCAATTGGGAGACAAACTTCTCTTCTGTTTATTCGGGAAAGCGCGGCAACACGCACGGTGTCCTCAATTTATTCGGATTTTGTTCTCAACTTATCCCTGGCCCTAATTCAGATGCGCAGTTCGTACCCTATTAACTAAGCTTACAGTTGTAGGAAGGGACACGGTGATCATCAGGTGTTTCCTGCCAATCACCAGCCCTTGCCTATAGATATGATCCTGGGTACATCGTCAGATCTAAAGCGAGACGACAGCCGTGTTCTTTTGGGTTTGACGCCACCGAAGTAACGACATCCCACTTTTGATTTTCAAAGCGGACGGCCAGAAGCTCACCAAAGGGCAAATTACTTAGGTCAGTTGTACTTGAATTTGACTCACTAAGAAGTGGTCGTTTTAATTTTAACTATGAATTTACCAAGAAGCCACCTAAGAAGTACGCGGGCCACGGGAGCAAGTGTACTTGCGATATTCGAACGCACCTTTTAAGCATCGTGCTCTTGTTTTTACGTTTGACCTTGCTCCACAATATTGTATAATATCCAACTTTAGATTCTGCATAAACCCATTTTTGTGAATAGATGGTGGGGCGTACATTCAAAATTTGTCGACCGGTCAGCACTGTTATCTGTAAACTTTAAAAGGGTGCCCTGATGCTAATTATCTTGACAGTGCGTATTTCGCCCAAAATGTTCTCACTTCTACAAATAAGTAGGCCATAAGTACAACAGATGCGACCAAGAAGCAATAACATTCAATGATGTGTATACATTATTATACAAAACACAAAACCAGGACAAGTGCATCAATCCCAAAGTCGAGAACAAACGTATCAGTCCTCTGACCAAATCGTTCCCTATACTCAAGGGTCAGACCATAGAAATTTGTTCCACGAAATCACTCCTGGCCGGGACCAGCCTTTGGCACTAAAGCCGGGCATAATTCCCCGAATATACTTAGCTCACGTTGCCATTAACAAATGTTATTGCCCCTCCCGAGGACTTAGCGGGGCCCACACAAGGACCGCATCTTCCATCCTACGTTTGAAGTCGTTCAGCCCCAAACGCAGCATGAGTTGTGAAACCTACGATAGGCTACAAATTTTGAAAGCGCATTAGAATCAACAAATCCTAAAATCATATTTTAAATTGAGCCAACCCTAATTCAGTAAATGTTTGTAACTCGTGGTCGTCTCAGGTAAAATTCTTCACGGCTAGCTCGATTCAATAAATTATACTAAAGGTGTTAACCTACTGTGTCCAACTAGTTTTAGGTTCTACATAATACAAGGGGAATCAAAATTACTTCAGCAAGTCTGATCCTCTCTGTCTCTGATCAATTAATTGTAACTCGACCTTATTAAGTAAATTCCATACATCTCTATGATGTTAACGATTTCAGGACTCGGTGATAGTTTGCAGAGGTGCAGTCGGATGATCGGCTCGGGGGAGGGTACAACTAGCTATATTTCACACTGAAATTTTATGAATTAGATACGTATAATTACATTTTAGCACTCTACCTCCAACCATATTGTCCCTGGATAAAAATTATGTCTTCACTCCTAGCACCTGGACTCGTACTCAATATAATCTATCACACCATGTGCTACACGAGCTGAACACACTTCGCTAGACTCTGGACGTCTACGCGGAATTCTACTCGGCGATCCCTGGTCGATCCATGCACAAAACGTACGAAGAAAAGAAAGTCAAAACCAGGCGTTGAAGCCGGTCAGTATAGTCGACCGAACTCCGGGCTGCCGAAGTTGAACTGATTCGGGTATTCGAGATGGTAACTCCAACCTCGAAATTTTATTCCTATATTTGCTTTGGAATTTTCGCTGTTATCCAATCGGAAGCGTACCACGAAATTTCAATAATTTTGCGATTCGCGCAAGGAAACCAATGAGAACATTTGTGGTTTTTGAAACAAATCGCGGTTACCATAAACCGGTAGCGGCTAGACCCAAAGAGATCTGCACCTGTTGATCTGGCTCGAAGTTGAAACTTTAATTTAATGTTTCGAATCGAAACCACATAGAGTTGTAAACCAAAATACCGTCTTGGTCTATATATAGACATTAATTGAAACAAAGCGTCTAATTAATATAATAACTTGTATTAATCCATCCACGGATACCAACGCGTCTAGACGGTCTTAAAGATTGTAACGGTCAGGAATAAGTCGATCACGAAAGTTTAGAATGTCACGAACACCTGCTTTTGTTTGATACGATTATGTCATTTAATCAAAACGGTGACATCTGCCTTTTCATCCCCACTAATCTTCGTATTTATGCTTTGCCGGCCAGATGACTTAATTCGTTTCAATTCACTTAGTTTCAATACGCATCTCCAAGTTGACATACCGATTAAGCGTATCGACATCCGGATCCCTTATATAACCGACAGGTAAACGTGTAGACATTGCATGTTTACCTATCTCTCTAACATTTCCCGTTTATATTTCCTAAAGTAAATTACCAGTTTTTTTATGTATTTTATGTATTTATTCGGCATATGTTTATATATATTTGTTATATTAATATATTTGTCTAGTCGAGGTATATATTTATGTTGTATTTAATATAACTAATATTACTAACCTTACTTATTAAAGTTTTTAATTAAGATACGGGCAGACCGGAGAGCAAGAGAAGAGACAGAAGAGAGGAAAAAATTTGAAGCTACGAAAAGAAAAGGAGATAGCGAACATAAGAGATACCGAAAGGTCGCAGACAGACAAATAAAAAGAACGCAGAAAATAGAAACGATAATACGGCAAAAAATCGTGAAAAGAGCACGACCAAAGACAAAAGAAAGACGAGCACAAACAACGACGATCCAGAAAGGTCGATTAGAGAGAGAGAAAAAAGGAAAAATAAAAAAGAAAGGAAAAGGCACGGAAGGGGGCAGGGGTGAGGGGTCCCCGTATGAATTCTACCAGGCTGGGTACAAATTCGGACCCAGGACGAGCAACGGGCAAACACGAGGGGTGCGGACGCAAAATTGGGAATTAACCCACTCAGGTCGACTCACATCCTAGTATAGAGAGTTTTAGCGGGCTCTCATACACTAATAGATGAGCGGAGCGATGCCCACATGGGATTATTGAACTCGCTATCGGGAGATGATTCGAAACGAATGAGGGTTAACATCCTCCCGGTCTTTCGGGCAAAAGTTGTAAAACTAAAATGACGAAAACTAGGAAAGATTTGGTGAGGGTGGGGCGCTATTATCGATTATCTAACAGAAGGTCGGACAGAGACCCGCCATGTATATTTGTCGATGCCTCGAAGAGACGAATACAATGAGGGGTGATTTGCCCTTTTTAGATTTGAAAATTAATTTTTTGGTATTTTAAACCCACCTATCGTCATAACTTGGATTAGGGCACTTTAATGGGTTATGGGGGCGAATGGAGGTTCGCGTATATCGTTATGTTTGCCAAGAGCAGACGACTTATATGAGGGGTCGGATGCATGTTTTCAGAGCGGGTGTACAACTACGGAGAATTTGCAAGGTTAAAAAAGTGTATGCCAATTTCTGTAATTGTAATGTTAAACACGCACAAAACGGAGGGGGCAATTTTGTAACGATTACGGCTATGCAGATTGGGGGAAGGAGAGACGAATAGAATGAGGGGGTCATTTACCCTTTTTAGATTTGAAAATTAATTTTTGGTATTTTAAACACACCTATAGTTGATAACTTAGATTGGGACACTTTGAATGGTAATGATAGGGGGCCATGGAGGTTCGGCGTATATCGTTATGTTCGCCAAGAGCAGACGACTTATATGAGGGGTCGGATGCATGTTTTCAAAGCGGGTGTACAACTACGGAGAATTTGCAAGGTTAAAAAAGTGTATGCCGGTTTCGGAAAGGGTACAGATATAAAATGTAGGGGAGTTTTGGTAACGCGTAACGGCGATGTAGAATCGGGAAGGGCAGGGTTCATTATGCTTCTAGAGGGGTGCGCTACAGAATGACATAAAATCTCATTCCTATTGGACATATGCGTGAGAAGACAAGGAGTTGCAATGTTTAGATGACGAAAAAGTGATTTTACATTCTTAGAGAGCGCAAAGCTCAAAGAAAGCGAGACTTTCGTGCCACCCGAGAAAAAAACAAAAACCGCAATGAAACTAAACTGTATGCTTTGGAGAGTTATCCGGTGACATGGCGCATTTCAGCAAAGTAAGTAAGTTCCCCGTGAAAGAAGTTTCGTCCAAAAAAAATGAAAGATCACAAAAGAGACGGAACTTTTCGACGTCGTCAAACGAAATAATCTGATCACATCGCGAATAATTGTACGAAGCGACGAAATGTACGGTAGTTCAGACAGGAAGCTTACAGAAAGGAAAAATAGGAAATTCTCAGGCATTAAAAATCGCCAATAGCTAACATAAATGACTAGAATAAATAAGCCTGGAGATGGCGTAAAGCTATGCCAAACAGCCAAAATTCTTGGCGTAAGTAAGGACAAACTGTAGCTAATTTTAGCTACTAGGTAGTCGGTAAAGTTGCGCTCACAGTGCGGATTATATCTCAGCCCATTTCCGGTTGATTTTCGGTTTCCCTATGAAAGGCTGTGAAATTCTGTATCAAAATGACTCGTGGTGTTTCGTCGATATATGAATCGTTTGACGGCCTACTGTCTGCCGAACCCGGCATCCGTCGTTCCAATTACTCGAAAACCACTGTTTTCTCGAGTGTGTCGTTTTCAGTCACTTGCGATATGTTCGTTTTATATGCAGCACTGCTTAAATGATACGACACGAGTTGGGTGCCTATAGACAGGAAATCGGTGAAGCTAATAATTCTAAAATTTAGTTACTACCCCACAACTTTCAGTTTGCAATGAACAGTCGATGGCCTCCTATTCCCGGACGGTTATAAGTTCGCATTTCTGATCGATATGGCACGACATGATAATTTAGTCGAGTTCCGAAAATTTCTAAAACTTTCGAAAGCTCAGGCTTATGCCCGAGCTTCATATCTCTAGCACCTTCTTTCTTCCTCTGAACCCTCTCGGGTCGTGTTCCTGTATTCTCTGCATTAGAATCCCTATATAACATTACACATAAAATTACATGTAACTGGCATAATTAGCAAAAACACATATATATATGAAACAAGTCATAACAAAGGCACGTGTAGATATATATTTTCAGGCTATAAAAACTGGCTACGTGCATATGTTTTAATAAGAGTTAAGCAATGAATCACGCCACTGATTCTCATCCTTTTGCTGGATGTCCCTATATAAACTTCGAGTAGCGTTTTGGTCTCTAGTTGTACGTGGTAATATATGTTACAGACCGGAACGGTCCTGTTACATTTATATACTTTGGAAAACACGGGGAAACATATGTATAATTTTCACAACGTGTTCTTCGTTATGATATAGCTGTATTTATAATGATAAAATGGATATACCGCTATATACCGTGAAGTAATAAATTTTTTATCACCATTTGTCAAACTATAAATCAGTTATATAAGACTAGTCTCCATTGCACATCTCTTCACAGGATTCCACTAAAATGGATGTCACCTGCTATCAAACTAAAAGTTATCATTACCGTTCGGTTTACCCTAGGTATCAACAACCATTAATGGTCCCTCTTCTGCTGTAAATCTTTGAGGAAGCTAAACAACTGCTGCAGCAATCTTTATAGTTTTTTCAATGCTTAAACTTAACTACAAATACTATAAAAGATATAATGGGCTGGGATATAAAGGATTATCCCTGTCGCGTTTCCAAAGTTGTAGTGGTTTTGAAACGGTTTTGCATGCTCTAACCGCAGGTAGCATTCCTTGCTTTATTTATGCCACGTTGATCCGGATTATTGATGTTTGTTACCTTCTACCGGCTCTAAATTAGGAATAGATCATCTGCAGCGTTTATAACCTCTTTGGGAAATTTGCAATACTGTTCAACTGAATGAAATATAATGCAGGACACTTATGTTAAAACTGGACCGAATGGTCTAGGGCGCGGTCCGTCCTATCAGTACCGAAGAACAGTGTTCAACTCATACCGGCCCTTTAATTTTTACATTTGAAGTCGTTGTTCGGTGCAAGCAAATAAATGATGCTCCAAACATATAAATCATTATGGGACCGTTTATACCTATGCTGGTTTAAAGCGATGTACGAAACCCAATGCGTAATACACAGTTCCGTCTTATAACATTTGCTGTTTCGTCAGACGTGCTTTTGTTAAGAAGAGGAATCCTGTGAAGAGATGTGCAATGGAGACTAGTCTTATATAACTGATTTATAGTTTGACAAATGGTGATAAAAAATTTATTACTTCACGGTATATAGCGGTATATCCATTTTATCATTATAAATACAGCTATATCATAACGAAGAACACGTTGTGAAAATTATACATATGTTTCCCCGTGTTTTCCAAAGTACATAAATGTAACAGGACCGTTCCGGTCTGTAACGTGTGTTCACGTCAACTTGAGACCAAAACGCTACTCGAAGTTTATATAGGGACGTCGAGCAAAAGGATGGGAATCAGTGGCGTGGTGTCATTGTCTTATTAAAACATATGCACGTAGCCGTTATAGCCTGAAAATACATATGTACACGTGCCTTTGTTATGACTTGTTTCATATATATGTGTGTTTTGCTAATATGCCGTTGCATGTAATTTTATGTGTAATGTTATATAGGGAGCTAATGCGGAGATGACAGGAACACAACCCGAGAAGGTTTAGAGAAGAAGAAGGTGCTGGAGATATGAACTCGGCATTAAGCATTTTCGGAAGTTTTAGAAATTTTCGGAACTCGACTAAATTATCATGTCATGCCGTAGATAGGAAATGCGAACTTATAACCGTCCGGGAATAGGAGGCCATCGACTGCTCATTGCAAACTGAAAGTTGTGGGGTAGTAACTAAATTTTAAGAAGTATTAGCTTCACCGACGCTGTCTATAAGCACCCAACTCGTGTCGTATCATTTAAGCAGTGCTGCGTATAAAACAATCATATAGCAAGTGACTGAAAACAACACACTCGAGAAAACAGTGGTTTCCGAGTAATTGGAACGACGGATGCCGGGTTCGACAGACAGTAGCCGTCAAACGATTGATATATCGACGAAACACCACGAGTGCTTTTTGATACAGAATTTCACAGCCTTTCATAGGGAACCGAATCAACCGGAATGGGCTGAGAATATAATCCGCACTGTGAGCGCAACCCGACTACCTAGTAGCTAAAGTAGCTACAGTTGTTACTTACGCCAAGTTTGGCTGTTTATAGCATTACGCAATAGGCTTATTTATTATAGTCATTTATGTTAGCTATTCGATTTTAATGCCTGAGAATTTCCTATTTCCTTTCTGAGCTTCCTGTACGAACTACAGTACGTTCGTCGCTTCGTAGAGATCTCATAATGTGATGAGTTATTTCGTTTGACAACGTCGAACCATCTCTTTTGTGATCTTTCATTTTCTTGGACGAAGCATCCTTCACGGGGAACTACGTACTTTGCTAGATGCGCCATGTCACCAGATAACTAAAGCATACAGTTTAGTTTCATTGCGGTTTTTGTTTTGTTCGCGGGTGGCAACGAAAGTCTCGCTTTCGTTAAGCTTTCGCTCTCTTTAAGAATGTAAAATCGCTTGGTCATCAAAATTGCAACTCCTTGTCTTCTCACATATGTCCAATAGGAATAGATTTTATGTCATTCTGTAGCGCACCCCTCTAGAAGCATAATGAACCCTGCCTTCCCCCAATCTACATAGCCGTTAAGTCGTTACAAAATTGCCCCTACGTTTTGTGTGTGTTACAATTACAGAAATCGGCATACACTTTTTTAACCTTGCAAATTCTCCGTAGTTGTACACCCTCTTTGAAAACATGCATCCGACCCCTCATATAAGTCGTCTGCTCTTGGCGAACATAACGATATACGCGAACCTCCATTGGCCCCCTATAACCCATTAAAGTGTCCCAATCTAAGTTATGACTATAGGTGGGTTTAAAATACCAAAAATTAATTTTCAAATCTAAAAAGGGTAAATGACCCCTCATTCTATTCGTCTCTCCTTCCCCCAATCTGCATAGCCGTTAAGTCGTTACAAAAATTGCCCCTCCGTTTTGTGCGTGTTTCACATTACAATTACAGAAATTGGCATACACTTTTTTAACCTTGCAAATTCTCCGTAGTTGTACACCCGCTCTGAAAACATGCATCCGACCCCTCATATAAGTCGTCTGCTCTTGGCAAACATAACGATATACGCGAACCTCCATTCGCCCCTATAACCCATTAAAGTGCCCTAATCCAAGTTATGACGATAGGTGGGTTTAAAATACCAAAAAATTAATTTTCAAATCTAAAAAGGGCAAATCACCCCTCATTGTATTCGTCTCTTCGAGGCATCGACAAATATACATGGCGGGTCTCTGTCCGACCTTCTGTTAGATAATCGATAATAGCGCCCCACCCTCACCAAATCTTTCCTAGTTTTCGTCATTTTAGTTTTACAACTTTTGCCCGAAAGACCGGGAGGATGTTAACCCTCATTCGTTTCGAATCATCTCCCGATAGCGAGTTCAATAATCCCATGTGGGCATCGCTCCGCTCATCTATTAGTGTATGAGAGCCCGCTAAAACTCTCTATACTAGGCTGTGAGTCGACCTGAGTGGGTTAATTCCCAATTTTGCGTCCACACCCCTCGTGTTTGCCCGTTGCTCGTCCTGGGTCCGAATTTGTACCCAGCCTGGTAGAATTCATACGGGGACCCCTCACCCCTGCCCCCTTCCGTGCCTTTTCCTTTCTTTTTTATTTTTCCTTTTTTCTCTCTCTCTAATCGACCTTTCTGGATCGTCGTTGTTTGTGCTCGTCTTTCTTTTGTCTTTGGTCGTGCTCTTTTCACGATTTTTTGCCGTATTATCGTTTCTATTTTCTGCGTTCTTTTTATTTGTCTGTCTGCGACCTTTCGGTATCTCTTATGTTCGCTATCTCCTTTTCTTTTCGTAGCTTCAAATTTTTTCCTCTCTTCTGTCTCTTCTCTTGCTCTCCGGTCTGCCCGTATCTTAATTAAAAACTTTAATAAGTAAGGTTAGTAATATTAGTTATATTAATACAACATAAATATATACCTCGACTAGACAAATATATTAATATAACAAATATATATAAACATATGCCGAATAAATACATAAAATACATAAAAAAATTGGTAATTTACTTTAGGAAATATAAACGGGAAATGTTAGAGAGATAGGTAAACATGCAATGTCTACACGTTTACCTGTCGGTTATATAAGGGATCCGGATGTCGATACGCTTAATCGGTATGTCAACTTCGAGATACGCATTGAAACTAAGTGAATTGAAACGAATTAAGTCATCTGGCCGGCAAAGCATAAATACGAAGATTAGTGGGGATGAAAAGGCAGATGTCACCGTTTTGATTAAATGACATAATCGTATCAAACAAAAGCAGGTGTTCGTGACATTCTAAACTTTCGTGATCGACTTATTCCTGACCGTTACAATCTTTAAGACCGTCTAGACGCGTTGGTATCCGTGGATGGATTAATACAAGTTATTATATTAATTAGACGCTTTGTTTCAATTAATGTCTATATAATTTTAGACCAAGACGGTATTTTGGTTTACAACTCTATGTGGTTTCGATTCGAAACATTAAATTAAAGTTTCAACTTCGACCCAGATCAACAGGTGCAGATCTCTTTGGGTCTAGCCGCTACCGGTTTATGGTAACCGCGATTTGTTTCAAAAACCACAAATGTTCTCATTGGTTTCCTTGCGCGAATCGCAAAATTATTGAAATTTCGTGGTACGCTTCCGATTGGATAACAGCGAAAATTCCAAAGCAAATATAGGAATAAAATTTCGAGGTTGGAGTTACCATCTCGAATACCCGAATCAGTTCGACTTCGGCAGCGCGGAGTTCGGTCGACTTTACTGACCGGCTTCAACGCATTGTGTTGACTTTTTTCTTTTCTTCGTACGTTTTGTGCATGGATCGACCAGGATCGCCGAGTAGAATTCCGCGTAGACGTCCAGAGTCTCGCGAAGTGTGTTCAGCTAGTGCTGCACATGGTGTGATAGATTATATTAAGTACGAGTGCAGGTGCTAGGAGTGAAGACATAATTTTTATCCAGGGACAAATTGGTTGGAGGTAGATGCTAAAATGTAAGTATACGTATTAATCCATAAAATTTCAGTGTGGAATGTAGCTAGTTGTACCCTCCCCCCGAGCCAATCATCCGTCCGCCCTCTGCAAACTCACCGCGTCCTGAAATCGCTGCACATAGAGTTGTCTGGAATTTACTTAATAAGGTCGAGTTCCGATTAATTGATCAGAGACAAGAGAGGATCAGACTTGCTGAAGTAATTTTGATTCCCCTTGTATTATGTAGAACCTAAAACTAGTTGGACACAGTAGGTTCACGTTTTGCATGATTTATTGAATCGAGCTAGCCGTGAAGAATTTTACCTGAGACGACCACAGTTACAAACATTTACTGGAGTAGGGTTGGCTAAAATAAAATCTGATTTTAGGATTTGTTGTTTCTAGTGCGCTTTCAAAATTTGTAGCCTAGTAGTAGGTTCACAACTCATGCTGCGTTTGGGGCTGAACGACTTCAAACGTAGGATGGAAGATGCGGTCCTTGTGTGGGCCCCGCTAAGTCCTCGGGAGGGGCAATAACATTTGTTAATGGCAACGTGAGCTAAGTATATTCGGGGAATTATGCCCGGCTTTAGTGCCAAAGGCTGGTCCCGGCCAGGAGTGATTTCGTGGAACGAGTATAGGGAACGATTTGGTCAGAGGACTGATACGTTTGTTCTCGACTTTGGGATTGATGCACTTGTCCTGGTTTTGTGTTTTGTATAATAATGTATACACATCATTGAATGTTATTGCTTCTTGGTCGCATCTGTTGTACTTATGGCCTACTTATTTGTAGAAGTGAGAACATTTTGGGCGAAATACGCACTGTCAAGATAATTAGCATCAGGGCACCCTTTTAAAGTTTACAGATAACAGTGCTGACCGGTCGACAAATTTTGAATGTACGCCCCACCATCTATTCACAAAAATGGGTTTATGCAGAATCTAAAGTTGGATATTATACAGTATTGTGTGGAGCAAGGTCAAACGTAAAAACAAGAGCACGATGCTTAAAAGGTGCGTTCGAATATCGCAAGTACACTTGCTCCCGTGGCCCGCGTACTTCGTTAGGTGGCTTCTTGGTAAATTCATAGTTAAAATTAAAACGACCACTTCTTAGTGAGTCAAATTCAAGTACAACTGACCTAAGTAATTTGCCCTTTGGTGAGCTTCTGGCCGTCGGCTTTGAAAATCAAAAGTGGGATGTCGTTACTTCGGTGGCGTCAAACCCAAAAGAACACGGCTGTCGTCTCGCTTCGAGATGACGATGTACCCAGGATCATATCTATAGGCAAGGGCTGGTGATTGGCAGGAAAAACCTGACGATCTCCATGTCCCCTCCTACAACTGTAAGCTTAGTTAATAGGGTACGAACTGCGCATCTGAATTAGGGCCAGGGATAAGTTAGAACAAAATCCGAATAAATTGAGGACACCGTGCGTGTTGCCGCGCTTTCCCGAATAAACAGAAGAGAAGTTTGTCTCCCAATTGCGTTACTGCGACCCTTGTACGACGCCCTAGCGTATAAAAGAACATTCAACATCTGGAAGTGCGCAAATTTAAAGAGATCGTGAACTCGGGTGTGACCTGAGCCGGGTGATCTGCAATTGTTTCGGTCTGTTGACGATTGTGCATCCAAATATTATTAGGGCGAAACTATTGGAAGTTCCACTTCCAAAATTTCTAGGATAAATTAGGCTAGAACTAGTAAAGGTTTTACATGCAAGTGTCCTAGGATGATTCCGGCCAGAATTTACAGAAGCTCTGCAATTTGAATTTATAAGACAATTAATGCAAATTTACTAGGTGCTTCAGATCTAAACTTGTTCTAGGCCTAGGCATTGCTAGCAAATAGGTATAAGGTCAACTGTTGGAAGTTCCACGTCCAAACTTTCTAGGATAAATTAGGCTAGAAGTTGTAAAAGTTTGACATCCATGTTTGTTATGATGATTCCGACTATAATTTACAAAAGCTCTGCAACTTGAATTTATAGGACATATAATATAAATTTAGTAGGCGCTCCAGGCCCAAACTTGTTGTAGGCCTAGGCATTGCTAGCAAACAGGTATAAGCTCGAGCCGCGCTCTAGCGTCGAGAAATTAGCCGCATGCTTGCTGAGCCATCGACCAGTAAAAGCTTTAAAATTGTCAATTTTTGCTGCCGTATGCCTGCACACAATAACAGTTAGTTCACTCAGGTTCTATTGGAGGTCGGCTCGTGGAGCGGCACTCAAGCACAAAACTTTGGCTTCTTCTCAGTATAGATAATAACGATAGGGTCAATTGTAGTCGAAATTTTAACCAAACCTTCGAACACACGAGTAAGGGACAAAATGTATCGCACAGTATGCGCTCTCAACGGTTGAAAATTAAACCCGACCTGAGAAAATATTGGCGTCAGCTGGGGTGAGTGCAACGCCCCTGAAGTTTTAATCGCCTTCAAAGCCCCTTCAAAGACTTAATCGTTGAGTTCTAATATTCTTGTTTTATCAGAGCGGCCCTTTAGGCTCTCAGGTAGCATCCGTAGATTCAGTTTTTGAGCTTCTAGCTTGAAGCTTTATAGATTTATTCACAGCTTTTTTTCCTTGCATATACATATTTATCATTGGCTGCTTCCTGCTACGCTTGCTTAGGTAGCGACAACGCATTTGACATATCAAAAATACGAGCGTCGGTGCAACGCGCATAGCAATAGAAACGCGTCGCGCAACAGAACAACACCCAAGAGACACAGAACAAGAACAGCACAGCACACAGTGACCGCAAAAAAAACGAAAAGGTAGTGAGGAAATATAAATCAAGGGGGAAGATTTAGGGTTTAGGGATAAAATCGCGGGATGAAGAAGGGGTTAGAATAGGGTCGCGACGGGATCGGAGGCGTGATATAAGCCAAGCTTAAACTGATGTAGGTAATTATGTAATAGGACTGTTCCGGTCTGTTACGTGCGCTTATGCAGGATTCCTGTCACAAAATTGCTTAAGAACGCCATGTCTGACCTCAAAACCAAATCAGGACATCATTAAGTAGATCCTCATAATAGGATTTTAGCATTTAAATGAGGATTATCGGAATTCAATTCACTACCGGAGTGGCCGGTTGCATGGTGCCGTGGTTGTACTGGTAACATTGATCCGTTTCCTGCTATTTTACCTATTAATATTTAGCTTTCTAGCACGTGATGCTTGTTTTGCTTATTAACATTCGTCGCCATTGCCTTACTTTATATCATGTCTGTATGTTGTGGAAACTTTGTTAAATTGATCGGGAAGCCGGATCTGAACTAGTTCGGTTTGATCTGAGCACCAAATCAGTGAAGACAGCAACGGAGCCTGTTGAAGTTATCAAACTTGCCATTACACGTTTTTGTAATTCTTTAAAACCATTTGGAACTCAACTGGCTGCCCTCATACCATCGTAATTTCAAAATCACCGTCCGGGAATAGGAGACCATCGACCAATCACGTTAAAACATTGGTTGGGTAGTAATGCAACCTAAAAGTATCAACTGCACCGGGGCTGAACGATACTTAGAGCAATGGTCACGAAAACAACAGAAGACAACAAGATGAAAAATAACAAAAAATTTACGGGTACGGTAGTTTTCGAATAATTGGAAACGACGGGTGTCGGCCCGTAACCGTCCACCGGTTGCTGTTTCAAGAAAAATACTTCGACTATTTTGGGCAGCGAATTCAGTGGTCTTTCCAATGAGTACAGCGCAATAGAAATCATACGAGGGTTAGCCCTCACTTTAAGGATAATCACGCTAGATCTAGGAAAACATCTGTTACTTACGCTAAATTTGGCTGTTCGGGATAAGCGTATTTTTATATAGTTGCATACATTATTTATTTATACTTGACTTCAATGCGCTTGTTTTTCCTTCTTCGCCTTCCCGAATGAACCCCTCCATTCATGCTTTTTGTGTCAACTTTCAATGCCCACATGTCTGATCGATAGTTTCAGTCGACCTTGGTACATTATCGCTTTTGGGACCTTTCATTCTCGCGAACAAGACACCCTTTAACGAGATCGATTACCTTGCTGGATAGGTCATATAATCGGATAACTAACGGACACCATCGGGTTCCGTTGTGTTCTTTGCACCGCCTGATAATAGTTACGATTTTTCCAGTTTACTTCAATTGGCATCTAAAATCGCTCAATCACCGACATTGTAACCGTTCCTCCCTCTTACAGCAGTTTAACCGGCGAGAGTTTTATGCGTCGTTAGATAGCATCAAGGAATGCAACGAGCCCAAGCGGGTGTCGATCCGCTTAGCTACTACGCTGTTATACGAGCTGCCCTTCCGTTCTGTGACTATTATATAATTCATACTACAGATATTGGCAAAAATTTCGTCCTGTCTTGCAACATTCCCGTATTTGAACCCTGATCCTAAACGTGTACATACACTTATTTTATCCGCCTGGTCTTGGCGATATACGGCGTTCCTTAGGCGGACTTTCCGCCAACCCGCTACAACCAGTTAAAATGCCCCCAGTCGAGATCATGCCATGTAGTGGACACAAAATAGTCGAAATTTTATTTGCAACTCTAAAGTGGGCAAACCACCCTCGTTGTGTTCACCTAGTAAAATGCATCTCTAAATATATCCGGCGGTGTTCGTCCGCCCACCAGTTAACCCAGGACAGCTGATAAAAACGCCCACACCAGTGTCAGAAGTCTCTTTGTTTTCGCTACTTTAACACTTTTGTATTTTTCGCCCGTGGAACAGGAGTATCGCCCCTCATTCGAATCGTCGTCCAAGGGCGAGTCCAACGATTCCAAGCGGGTGTCATTCGACCCAACCTTTAGCACGGAAGAGCCCACCAAAGTTCGCGTACTAACACATGTGAGTACGTGTGAGCGGCTCAGGCTTCGATATTACGGTTTACCCCCACGTATTTGGTGTCGTTTGAACCAGTTCTTCGTCTATCCTTCATCTTCGTCTATCGTTTACCCCCGCATGAATAGTAGTAGCGCTACGCGCTATGTCGAGCTAAATTCGAAGCACACCAGAGCACGTTTCTGTAACCATAGCTGAGCTACTCATCGCCAAAATTTGGAGTCATGGAAATAGTTGTTCATGGTCCTTAGTCTCAAGCAAACGTAATTGCTCGCTTTCTGCCTCTTTTTCGATCCCCAGCACTGGAAATTAGCCGATGATAGAACCTAAAAGGATAAAGATGCAATTGGCACTAGGTGACAATCCGGGTTGTTATGCCGAAGCATTGTGTGGAGGCTGGCCGTGATAAATGCCCATTACACCACCCATCATCTTATCCGCCTAGACCACAGTCTAGTACCTGTTTAACGCATAGGTACTGCGAAGCAATTGTGGCTGAGTCCCTTGCCCAAGGAGATTAGCGCGACCACTGGATTCGAACTCCCGACTTCACGATTATGAAGCAGGCGCTCTAACCACTCGGCCACGCCGCCACTTTGGCGATAGAACCTATGACGAGTCTTTCTTCCGACTGTAGACTTTGTCGCTAATATACCCCCAATTGTATTAAGATATGAAATGTCGGGAGGTTGATAACCCCAAGCTCAGAAAATCATCGGACGTTCCGTGTTATTCATTCAGGCAGCGTTATATGTTCCGGTTGCTTTGTCCGTATGGATTAGTCGATTCTATGCGCTACAGCTTGCGGATAAAAGATCCCAAACCTTAACGCACATGGTTGACTAACAATGCTAACACGTTAATGTGACAGAAATATTGCGAGAGGGGTCCATTTAGGTAATATATACTGAAATCCGGTCATGGAAATACTCTACTCAAACGTCTATCAAAGTTTAAAAGATAAGATCACTTTATTCACCATACAAATAATCACGGCTAATGGGTTGTTTTATTAGAATGTTCAACGTTAAACGCTCAGGGAGTGTCGGAACCCTGTGGGGCCACATAGGCTACAACTGATTAAATGAGGTTTAGAGTCCTAACCGGTCGGGATTGAGTCAAATCTTACACAAGCACAAATTTATTGTCTAAATTTGTGGAACTAAACAACTTCCAAGTGTGATCGGGATAGGAACATAGGTTGGGAATAATGATCCGTGAGCAGGTGTTGGTGCCAACCTCCCTGGGGACTTCGGTAGTCATAACAAATACTAGACACGTGCGCAACCAATCGGACTGTGTCCGAACATACATCGTGAATGGCGCATCGACTAGCTAAGCTCCATAACTTCTTGGGTCTGGTCAAGAAAAGTAAAATTAAAGTCCACACTTGAAGTTGTGATAGCCGAGGTCGTATGGGGATGGTGTTAGGAAGTTGCACCATGCAGCTGCGTACCATTATTACATAAAATCGACAAAGAAATGGTGCACGGTTAAACTTTACCGTTGACTGCAAAACACTTCACCCGCTGGATTAATACGAAGAAACGAATTGTGTGTTGTTTCGTGAAATGACGATTTCTTTTCGTTCCGGAAATAGGTATCAAGCCGCCAAATTTGTTTCAATAATTCAATGCCAAGCGTTAAAAGCCTTTGACGAAGGCTACTAAATTCGTTCGAAAACTCCAAACCTTGGTCAATCCACATCTGACGTAGAAAAAAGTCGATGGTGAACTCTTGAAAATATGGTAGTTACTTTATTTACAGTGTCTTTTTATTATAACAAAACAGTCTACTTAATCTCTGATACGTTCAGGATTTTTCTAAAGAGTATCTATGCGACATAGCAAGTTTTTTAGCTATTAGCTTACTTCTTTCCAATTGTTTCTACTGAAAATTGAGTGCATTTGACGCAATTTTCTGGCTCTACAAAGCCTAGTACAACTGTGTTAGAATTAAGTGTACAGTTATCGACAACAGCCCTATGTTTGTGTCAGCATTATCTGTTGAAAAAAATTTAAGACAACAAACATATTTGAATTGGTAGAGCGTAAAATCGCAATATTACCCGTAATATGTCAATAAATTAATTAAATTCGGTCATGGCTACAGAAAAAATGCGAAAATGTAAAGTCCATAGTTTAGCTTTCAAATTACCATATTATCATCTTTTCAGTGTGCATAAGCGTCTTGCTAACTTACACCTTGATATAAATTCTGGTTTTTGTGACATTCTAAGCAAAATTTACACAACTTTCTGAGACCAAAGTCACAAAATTTTAGTTGCGATTTCATAATTCTCTGTGAGCGCATATCGATTCGTCTTAGCTTTTTTTCCTAATCGCTGCACATGGGTGTATTTATATATGCTGAACATACTAATTTAGAGACAATTATTTTCATGTATGTCGGAAGACAATAACTATCACAGACGTGACATGTCATAAAAGTTTATTATACTTATTTCATATTGATATCTAGGGATTTAAGTATCTTTTTCCTATTTACCTATTTTCCTATTACAGAAATGCACTCCTTATGGTGCAGCACTTTCCTCAAAAACTAAATGTGTCTTTTACATAAATATCATTTACAAAACACACAAGCATAAAAATACACAAATATATATTTACATACGTATGTCTATGTATGTAATGAGAAAACGTGCCACAACTACAACAAATGTCTACTGCTTTTCGTCGTTTATATCAGTTGCTAATATTTGAAAAAAATGATTCATAGAAGAATATTAAAGATAACAGTGATTAATTTATAGATGAAGACTGCATATACATATTTGTGAGACATACTAATCATGTCAGCTTCCGATACTTCACTAATGCTCAGCACATGTATTGATACGTTCACGTTGACCGGATGTCCTATAAAGTACATCTATTAATGGATCACAATTACAGATGTAGCTTATTATACTTTTCAGAAGAAAGAATATATTGTGCGAAAAATATGGGGCATTCGCATATTCAAACTGTCTCCTTAAAATCTGACAAAAATTTGATTAAATTTTGATTAAAATTTTATCTAAATTTGACCATATTTCTATAAATCAAAAATACAGCAAATTTCTTGGCTTCAAAATTCGAGATCACAACTTTAACTCAATACTTTTCAGGTACTGCATCTGTGTCAATTATTGGCTAAAAGATTATATTTTAAAAGATTGAACAGTGCTCACACGTTCAAATTCACCAAAAATGCAAAAAAGATGCTTTGAAAATTTGAGCTAAAACGTGTGAAAACACCTTAAGAAACATACAAGACACCACAGCTGGTATAGCTATAAATTACTATCCGAAAAATCAACGCACATCTTGTAGTAAAGTGCTTTATACTAATTCAAACTAACTTGAATTGGAAACCCGATTGCAATCGAAAACCCAAAATATATACAAAAACAAATACCTAGTATTGGAAAATTAATCTTATTCTATAAAACCAAGATATAAGCAAAAGCAAAAACTGAATATATACGTTACGAAATCATGAAAGATATGTATGTATTAAAACTAGTCTCTCCACGCGAGCGTGAAACGAAGCGAGCATGGTTTTATTTGTAAGTTATCATTTTATGTAACAACCTGTAACCGGATGTGTTTGACGCATATACCACCCTAAGGCCTATGGAACCCTGAACCATTTGAAAATCCTAAAACCTCATGGACACTAGACGCATCAAAAATGATTGCCAGCACACGAAGTATTTGAAGCTGGTCTCTAGATAACCGAACTGTGGTATTCAGCCTACCGAAAAACCTATATAGCCCATTCTCGATGCCCTGCACACAGTACACAATAAACTAGTGAAGACATGCTATATTCTCGAAATCCGGTTCATTGACTCTAACGCCACAGAAAACCTTTGAAAAGGCAATAAATATACCTGTTGTTCTCTAGATAATCGAACCATCCTGTTTAGCGTGCCGAAGAACCTAAATATAGAACGTACTTGATGCCCTGTAGTAACACTTAACCAAACTACTGAAGACAGACTATACTCTGGAAATCGGGTTCATTGACCCTAAAAACCCATTGAAAACTTATGACAAGGATTAATCATACGTGTTGTAATAAACAAAATCATTGTACTGAACGATCAGAGAAAGCTATTTAGACCATTCTTGATGCTCTGCATGCGAACACGTAACCAAACAAATGAAAACACACTACATTTTGGAAATCCGGTTCGTCTACTGTAATACGCTTGAAACACCATGAAAAGGTACAATATAGCAAAAGCGCAGTATTCAGCGTGCTTTATAACCTAATAGGCACTCTTTATATGGTAAAACACTCATATGATTAAATTTGAAAAATCAATATTTCTGGCAAAGAGTCGAGGAACCATATTTAGCCCACAACGGCCTTGGCAGTTCTCCCACAAAAAGTGATGGTCATCGATGTTGTATATTTCGATGAGCAGATTCTGAGCCGCCCGTGTCGCGAGATATGGGTTACGGAACACGGGCACCCGTTTCACCAGATGTCTTTGGAAACACGGCTCACTTCGTTCGCACTGTTTCAATTAGGAATATGTTAAGCGCCACAAGATGTAATTCAGGTAAGAATAGAAATTTGTTGCAACCGCGATCGTCGCACCTTCAGTTTGGATGTAGCCAAAAGTACATACTTAATGAATTTTATACAAAAATGTGTCTCTTTAATTTAGTTCGCGATTGAATTAGTGCCCAAAGATAGTCAGGATTTGACTCAACCGAGCATGGTCTATTTTGATATTAATATAAGTCATGTATACCTCATTTTGAGTTAATTATTTTCCAATTCATGAAAAGATTTGGATTTTTATACGGAAAAAATGTCTATTTTACACTTTTACCGTAATAGCGTTAGCTTGTTTACATTATGTGTATTACGCTAGCTAAATTCTGAGCGCTAGGGAGGAGTTAATCCAGCGAACAAATCGAAAAATAGTTAATGCGGATAAAATGGCACAACGTTCTTTTTGTAAAGTTTACATACATTTGTACCACTAAGCAGTAATACAGAGGTGTCGGTACTAAGCGGGCAGCATTGCAGGGGGTGGCTGGAATGCCACGACTTAGGCTTAGGTTTAATAGTCTAAAGTCATGCATAGAATCTTTTATTTAAGCTAGGCGAGCAACTAGGCTTAGAAATGTCGAGAACGGTATTTCACTTCCGCCTCAAAATATATATTGGCCCCAATGATAAGCTAAAAAATCAGATTATTTAAATGCATTTGGGCCAAATGGACATTTGGAGCGTAAGTGAAATATCGTTCTTGGTATATCAAGTCTAGGTGATTTCCTAGCCTAAAGTAAAGGTCTTATATATGAGTTTAGACTTAGCATATCGAGAACGGTATTTCACTTCCGTGTCAAAATATATATTGGCCCTAATGATAAGCCAAAAATCAGAATTATATAGTTAAATACATTGGGACCAAACGGACATTTTTTGAACAGTGCTGGCAAAGTTAAAATTATCGCTGTATATTCGAAATTCATGCATGCTGATTCTCCGAAGTCTCAGGGGGTAGCCAGGGTCGACCAGGGGGAAGATCACCTCATGGGGTTAGAGGAATGTCTCGGGGCCCTGAAAAAGACCTCCCCCGCTGAAAAAAAAACTTGCTGAAAACTTAAGATATTTGATCAGAAATTGGCGAAAAATAGGGTAAAAACTGCATAAAAAACTGTCTTAAAATTGGGTCTTCGGGGATATCGTCAACGTTTCAGGAGGTAGGGGTACCCTCAGGAAAGGTAGACTCGGATCTTGGGATAGAGGGAGTCCAAGGCCGCGGGGATGGCTTATCCAGAACTCCTGCTGCGGGATGTATGATGAAATTTATGAGTTGTGGTTGGAGACTATCATCGAAAATATCCGAAAGATCATTTTTCACTAAAACTTTCCTTCGTGGCGTGTTAGTTTTGTCCTGAAAAGTTAAAAGATGGCGTCTATGAAGAGAAATGCAGCATTGAATGAATTTAATGAGCTAAATGGAAACCGTGCAGGTTTACTGTCATTAAAATAAATTTATTAATTAAAATTCTATTGTAGGCTAAAAGCATACGTGTTACTTAATGATTCGCCTTATAAAAAACGAATCATAAAGTGCTACATTTTGTCAGAAAGAACGGAATATATCACATGCATTAGGAGTTTTGTTGCTTGATTTGACGTTTTGTGAGGCGATTTGTTTCTAATAACATTATTTATTTTGGGCTAACACGGCAAGTTAGTTACACTTGGCATCTGAGTAGATAATGTACGAAAACATTTTATTGACCTTTCTGTTTTTCGCAGTTATGGAGGTTTTCACTAAAATATGCGCAAGAGGCTGGGATTTATGTACTTTGCGAGTTGGAAATTTAGCTTCAGTTAAAAAGACTTAGCCTATAAGTAAATTAAGCTGCTTATAGTTTTACATACGTACTGCTGGCTCAGTAGCGTGTCCTGCGTCGCCGTAAGGTGAGGGGCGGTGTAAGAGGAAGCTAATAATACGCAGTTACAGGAAGCAAATTCTACCTCGCTTGGAGCAACCCCTGTAAGGCTCATCACTCCCACCGCACAGCAAACTCCGGACCCCCCACCGCTCCGAAGGCGTGCCGAACTTTTAACAGTGGTCCGCACTACCAGGATATTAAGGCAAATATTTTGGGGGATTTCCGCGCCTGGCCTGCCCTACTTTCTCGTCCCTTCACTTAGCTGGGGGGGGGGGCACCTTCCACCCCCGTGTATCCGCGCGTGAGCTGGCTATTACAAATCAGAGAACACAAAGCAAGCCATGCCATAAACTATTGTACGTCATATGGAATTGTTGAATTTAATATAAACAGGTGGGCTCAAATAATAACTGTATATTTTACCTCCAAAATTTGGGCGAAAGTTCTTGTTGCAATCAACTAAGAGACGCTTCAGTACTGTGGACAAAATTTTCATACAATTCAGTGCTGTAAATAGATAAAAAGCTTGAAACTTGAACACTGCAACCAAGGTTCAAGTAATATTTTATTCCACCACATTATAGCAAATGCCTCCTGCATAAATTTGAAACCCGGTGACATATATGTTTTACAGATTTGCAGCTTTTAGTGTAATATATTTTGGTGCGATTTGGTCTAAAGATAAGGAATCCAGCCGGCCTTACAAATCTCAATTCAAAACGGTGACATCTAAAGCAATGGTTGGTCAGCGGATTAACTTTAATCGGTGTTCAAAAATTTGCATTTACCTAATTTTAGTTCTCGATTTGTGTGTATAGTTGCTGGTCGCTATTGTAGTATATATGTGTTGTAGTGTATTTTCTTTTTTAAGTCAATAATAAACTTATCGGCTTAAAATCCCTGCAAATATTTTAGGGAATGGAATGCCATGAGCTTCTGAAAATATAATTTCAAAAACAAGTGGATAAACGATTTGATAATATTTGCTAAAAGACCCGGCATATAATTTATACTGTAATCAGTGGGAAACAGGATTATACATTAATCTTACTAGTATAAATATATAGATAAATAACATTTTTTACGTTTAGTGACATAACAACCTGCTCTAACTTTGCCCCATAAACCTTTACTAATGCAACATCTATATATCATTGGACAAGAAAATACTTCAAAACTTGTGTAAGGTCATGGCAAAACTGCGAAACAAAATTTACAAATACTGCAATATAAATAAATTGAACCACATTTGCAGATACAGCTGTTTACGAACTGTTGTATCTTTCACATGGAAGCGGTAAAGATAAACCAGAGACAAGAAAACCAATGTTTATTGAATAAAATAAACATAGGTGAAAACAAGAATAAGCTGCGGAGTGCAGGTATAATAAACAGAATGCACGGGAATAAACAAATTAAATGGAATTGAATGTAGTCAGGAATGAGGAACAGTGTCAGCGCATGCTTATATATATTTATACGAAGAATGTTCGATAAACTTCTTCAAATACAGAATGTGCTGAAATGCCGGAATGTTCCGGAAGAATGTTCTGGAAAACAGGTTTGTTCTGGAAGTTTCCGACGCAATCTATTCTTCTCTATGACACCTCCCCACCAAGCCTGGAGGTCACGGCGATGGCGTGTACCTCTTGACTGGCTTGCTTGAACGTTTGGAACGTCGCGGGTTGTGAGGGCCGTATTCAGGAAGAGCCTCCGTGTGATTGTCCTCGGCCATCCGAATTGTCCCATCGGAAGTGATTGGGCACGTTGACGAATTTTGTGAGGCAACTGTGGGAATTGAAGGCTTTGAACGGGATGTGCTGTAATTCGGGGAGTACGGACGTGGTGTAGCCCCGGGCTCGGTATCTTCTTCGGAAACATGGCGTGGCCGTATCTGTTCCCAGTGGCGTCTCCATATTGGACCTTTTGGCTGGACGCGGACATTGACGGTGCCGGTGCCCTTACGTTTCGTAACAACGGCTTGAACCCAACGGCCTTCCTTGTCCCGACGAGGGCCAAAGTAGAGAGCGAATACTGGATCTCCGACGTTGTATGATTGGACGATCTTGGAGACCCGTTCTGGTCCGAGAGATTTGTTGGCATCCCTTGATTGATTGCCTTGAGCTTGGTGAGCTGGAGAAGGCAGCAAAGTGTCGATGGTGGACCGGCTTTGGCGAGAATTGAGCAGTTCGCTCGGAGAATAACCCGTTGAATTGGGAGTTCGGCGAAACTGCATGAGGAATTCTTGCAGGGTCCTTTTTGGCGGAAGGTTGGACTTCTTGAGCGCATGCTTGAATGTTTGAATAAGGCGTTCCGCTGATCCATTTGTAGCTGGATGGCAGGGAGCACCGGTGAGATGTACTATCCCGTGTTGACTACACCAGGATTTGAATTCCTCGGATTGGAATGTGGTTGTGTTATCCGTGACTAACGTGTGTGTATAACCAAAGTGAGCAAAGTCCTGTTCCAGCAGGTCGATGGTCGCTTTGGTGGTAATAGAATGAGTTGGATGAATGCATGGATACTTGGAATAAGCATCAGTAAGGACTAACCAGTTATATCCCATGAAGTTGATGGCATGGTCCAGATGCAAGCGACTCCAAGGCTTCTCCGGGAGGATCCAAGGATGAACGGGTGGCTTGCTCGGCTTATTCTGATGTTCTCCGCAAGCTCCACATTGGCGGCAAGTGGCCTCTATGTCACTGTCGATGTTCGGCCAACAGACCGATGTACGGGCCAGATTCTTCATACATTGCATACCAAAGTGTCCCAGGTGAAGAAGTTCCAGGACTTGATGTCGCATGTTCGCCGGAACCACGACTCTTGATCCTAGAACGAGACATCCGTTGCTGGTTGACAGCGAGTCCGCTACTTGGCGGAAGCGTTGCATCTCGGATCCTTCATCCGTCTTCTTGGGTGGCCATCCTTCACGGTTGTATCGCAGCACGGCGGAGATGACCGGGTCTTTGGCAGATTCTCGGGCTAACGAACCATGCCGGTCGGAAGCGACTTTTCTTTCAACTTCCTGTGTCGCACAGACCAGCTCGGTATCGTCTTCGCTTTCCTCCCTGTCGAAATTGTTGTCTTCTCCAATTGGAAGGCGGCTGAGGGCGTCAGCATTGGCGTGATCCTTGGTCTTCCGATATTCGATTTGATAGTCGAATTGACTCAGTAGTAGAGCCCATCGGGCCAGGCGGTTTGCAGATAGATGTGGAACGTCCTGGCATGGACCAAACAGTGCCTTGAGTGGTCGATGATCGGTGACCAGTACGAATTTTCGACCGTAGAGGTACTGGTAAAATTTCTTTAGTCCGAAGATAATTGCCAATGCTTCCTTTTTAATCTGACTGTTGTTTTTCTGGGCGCTTGTGAGCGTCTTGGAGACGTGTGCAATTGGTCGCTCGCTCTTGTCCGGATAGCGGTGAAACAAGACGGCTCCAATCCCGACTTTTGAAGCATCACAAGCTAGGCCAATAGGCAGATTGCTGTCCAAGTGGACCAGGATGTCTTCGGACGTTAGCAGGTCTTTCAGTGTCTGGAATGCGCTTTGTTGCTGCTCACCTCAAGTCTATGAAGTATTTTTCTTCGTCAGCTTGTGTAGAGGTTCGGCAATGGTAGCCAGTCGAGGCGGCAAAAATTTGGCATAAAATTGAACAGAACCGAGGAAAGCTTTGAGGCTAGAAACGTCATGAGGAGTCGGCATATTGATGACAGCGTCGACCTTGGGTCCTTTGGCAATTCCTTCGTGGGAAAGTAGGTGTCCCAGGTACTCTACAAATGGCTGTGCAAATTGGCATTTTTCAAGCCGGCAACGGAGACGATTATCTTGCAAGCGTTGAAGTAGGCGTTGCAAATTCTGGTAATGATCTTCCGAGTTTTTTCCACTTACCAGCAGATCATCCAGATAGACGGCGACTCCTGGTAGATCTTTAGTGAGTTGATCCATCACCTGTTGGAAATATCCCGGCGCGGATTTGATCCCGAACGGAAGACGTTTCTGTAGAAGCACATCCTTGTGTGCGCTGAGGGCCAATCGGCGTTGACTGTTAGGAGCTAGCTTGATCTGGTTGTAGGCATCCGCAAGATCGATCTTTGTAAACCCGTATCCGCCTCCCAGCTTGCGCATTAGGTCCTCTGGGAGAGGCAATGGATGACGATGGTCTTCCAGTTGAGGGTTGACCGTTACGGAGTAGTCGCCACAGACGCGAAGCTTGGCTTTCTTCTGTCCCGGTAACAGTGCCTTTTTGATGGGAACCACGGGGGTTCCATACTCAGAGAACTGAGTAGGTTCCCAGACACCTTTGGCGATTCCGGCTTGATAGGCTTCCTCCAAGTCGGTTTCCAGAGCGAATTGAACACGACGGGCCTTTCGGAATACTGGTTCAGCCGTGTCCTTGCATTTGATTTCGAGCTCGAAATCCTTGAGACATCCCAATTCTGGTTTCCAAAGGTCGGGGAATCCTTGGCATAAGGCTTGACAGTGTTGTTGGAGTTTCTTGTGCGGCTTCAGGTAGTTGAATACAGCATGACAAGGCTGTGAGGTGTTGAGGACCTCATCCAACGAAATGCCTAGGTCTCGGATGGCGTTCCGTCCCAGAAGATTGAGATCCGGAATCTTGGTCACAGTGAATTGGGCTTGCTGTGGCTCATCGGAATCCGGTATTATGGTTCCGACGGTAACGACCCGTGTACTGGCAAATCATGCTTGCTTGCCGATTGAAATCTCCAATTTGAATCTTCAAGCGGTGCGCAACCCAGGTCCTGCCAATGTTGTTGTGATAGGAAATTCCCGGCGGTGGCGGTATCTAGCTCCATTAGAACTGGTGCACCTTGGATCTCCAGCGGTATTTCCGTCCTCGGCACGGAACCTTTGTGTTGAACGGCGTTGACCAAGTCGATTCGTTTGACAGAAGAGGTTCCTTTGGAGAGTTTCTTTCTACAGACCTTCTCCAAATGTCCTTTCTTGCCGCAAAATTTGCATTCCGAGTTTTTGAAATGGCAGCGGTCGGCGTGATGGTTCTTGCCCCCGCAGCGAGGGCACGGATATAGAACGTTTTTATCACCGGCCACTTTGTCATTCTGACTCTTCCCTTTGGAAGTTGCGAAAGGTTGACTAGAATGGTGACTAACCTTTTGAACCAGCTTGGGCTTGAATCCGTGGACGGTTTCTTTGGCCACCTTCGCTGCATCCTCCGTTTCTATGGCAATTTGAACAGCATGAGCGAAGTCTAGTTCGTCATCTTTGACTTTGAATAGGGCCTTGAGGACTGCTTCGTTGTTGACGGAACAAATGAAGCGCGAGCGGAGTGCTTCGTCCTGTGGGTCCTTGATTGACGCGAAGTCGCGTGTTGCGGCGTCTTGACGGATGCGAGCGGCGAGCTCTTGGAGCGTCTCACCCGGCTTGCGTCCCATGTCGCTCCAGAACTTGAATCGTTCGTGGACGACGAATCGTCTGGGATCATATTGATTCTTCATGAAATCAATGATTTCATCCATTGTCAGATCATTGATGCTTTTGGGTGGAGCCTGCTGACGAGATAGAATTCCGAAGAGTCGATAGACGTCCTTGGACTGGTTTGTCAGGAAGATTTGGGCCATCTTCCCATCCGAAACAGAATGTGCCCCGGCAAATGTACGGAAACGATCCAGGTAGTCGGGCCATAGCTCGGACGTTGAGTCGAACGGCTCGAAATCCGGAATGTTGGGACCCAATGACGGCGCGGCGGAGGCAGCGGGTGCTGCTGTGGAACCCGTTTATTGGACCATTTTGACCAGGGCCTCCATGTGTTGTTGGTGTCGTCGTTCTTGGGCTTCCCGTTCGGCTTTCTGGGCTTCCAGCTGTTTTTGCAGCATTTCGATCAGCTTAGCGGTTTCTGACATTTTGAAGGTAGTTCTTCACCAATCCGGAAGACGTTGATGTCGGAGTTGACGGGAGTCTTTGATCGGAGTATAGTACAATTCGGTATTAAGGAACGCCCATTTTTTGTAACATTGCTAATAAGGAACACTCATACAAAATCAACGTTTACTGGAGAAAAACCAAACAAAAATGTTAAAAAATTGTATCAACATGTTTAGAATCGTTTAGCGTATTGCATACTAAAATTCGAGTCAGATGAAGTCATGTGGTAACTAATAATGCCCTAATAATCAATTTGTTCCTTAAAATCCCCTAATTGATACATTTAAGGAACGTAATTTGGGTAATAAGGGATATGTTCGTAATTAAGGAACACTCAACAGTTATGTACTTATGGTGATCATAACTTGCATAACAAGGTTATACAGCTTTCATTACCACTCACATAACGTTAGATAAACCTGTCTTGTGGTGAAAATATTGGTATTCATATTAGGCGTGCATAATAAAATCAATAATTTTGATTAATTTTCAGTAATGTATAATATATAATTCAGTTTTTCAACAACATTTACGACTAAAATTTCATGGATACGTTTCAAAGAACAGCAAACCTCTAAGTTTTGTATGTTTACACAACAATAAGCCTTAGTTTCACAACGCTGTAAAACGCATGGGTATTTTCAGTTATCCGCCCAGCTCGATTTTGCGAAGTACGCCGCTTTCAACGGAAGAAAGAGGTGCCAATCAATTCAACTCTGCGCAGCGATTCAGAATATATATACTCATTTTAGTCATATTCCTGGCATTATTTCCTTACTAAGGGTATGAATAACACTTCCTTAACACACGTAAAATTTTAAAATTTGATTGGTAATATTTTGAAAGTGGCCTACTTCTCAAAATAGAGACAGAGGATAACTGAACAGACCCAACCTCATTTAATTGGAATCAATTAACCCATTTTTGGCACTCAAGGCTAACATTGGGAGCAAAATATAAACTTTTTAGTAACTTTAGCCGCACATTCCGTATGAATCCAATAACCACATTCACTACAGTCCTGCCACAAGGAACCATTTTTTGCAGCAACATCGCTAGACCACAACCGCGAACATTACTTGCAACTCCAATCTTTCTTCGGTCGCTTTTCTGATCATGTTCCTTGCGGCTGCAAACGTGCTATAGCTAAGTTCAGCGGCTTGCCTAATCGGTACACCTAAAACGAACTTTTGTAATTCAACCGTATGGCTTATTGACAGCAGTTTTACAGGATAATTACTACAAAACATGTTTTAAAAGTAAAAAACACTTATGAAAACTTTGCTATCTCTGACATACTCCTTAGATATATTTTGTAAATGTTAAAATTGGCAATTAAAGAACTTTTATTTGAATTTAAAGCTATAAAAAACTCGGAAGTGGCAAAGCGTAATTTTTAAACAAAAACATAAAATAATAGAAACATTAAAATGATACGAATATCAAACACAAACAGCAAATATCACAATATGTCAAATCTACTGCAAATACTCTTGTGCTGGCACAAAAATTCTGAAAACCAAAACTAAATCTCTGCAACACACAAATTTATGGCAAGAAAATACGCAAAAAGATACCTGGGGACATCTATTGTATAAAAAGTAGCGCAAGAGTCTTGACTCCGCAAAAGTCTCATTACTGATTAATTTGTACAATTTTTCTATTCTAGAAATTACCGTCTTGGACGTCCTGCATAGCTTGATTCATGCTTTCAACCGTCCATTTCATTTTGCGCTTTGTCGGAGTGGTTTTACCCTGAATACGTAAAAAATTAAACCGACGCTTACAAGCAAAATTATTTCGAATACATTAGCTATCGAAGCAACCACAAGGGATTAAATCTTAACGACCACATTGCTTGACGTTTATTCCAATTTTGTTACCTTGCAAACATAAATAGTATTTGTAGCTGAACATAACTTTCGGAATCAGTTACATCCAACCGAGGAATTGATGAATAATATGAAAATGATACCCATGTCGATGCGATTGCTTTGTTACACATTTTGTCATAATTTCACAAACATCGAAAACCAAAAAAGCGACAGGGTAAATGTAGAACAAATTTTCTTGGTAAAAAATTGATTAATTGATCAATAAGCTATATTCAACCCATTGTTTTATTACTTCTAGGCTTTTGTAACGTGTTTTCCCTTTTTCAAACGTTTTTATTAAGAATAAAAATAAACAACGCAAAACAGACGCGCTTACATGCGCTCATTTAGACATAACGCGTTTAGGAACATTGAAACTTAACGATAACGTGACAATCAAATTACAAATTTTTGTCCAAGCTGGCGCGCTTAACAAAAAATATTGCTAACAAATACCTCCTGCGAATAGTCATATATTAATACTCCCGATACCCAAAATATCAAAAACCGTTTTTCTATTTCAAGAATGATTATTACCTGCTTTCGGGCTCCATTCAACGCTAGCTTAACACCACTTGGTCGAGATGGTCCGTCCTTTAATTTTTTGATTTGTTTTATTTTCGCCATGGTGCTAAATTATTTAGGAATACTATTGGTGACGTTATAGTAATCGGGGACATGTGCTATACAAATGGCAAGTAAACAAATACAATTTATTAACAGAGCAACTATTCATGTTATATAATGACTAAAGTATTAGTGATTGAAACACTGACAAAAATCTTTTCGTGAATAACTTTGCGGAGATTAAACAACTAAGAGGCTCTAGAGACCAATCTTACGCCTGTACTAGCAGTGGTTTAACTACTGAAACAATCCTAAACATCTTACAATATAAACATAAACAATATAAACGTTGTTCCTTAAATACCGGGTGTGTTCCTTAATTCCAATATTGCGTTCCTTATATCCCAAATTTCGATCGAAATAGATACAAATCCCGTTATGTAACAACAACACATCTCAACCACCTTTAATCGAAAAAATAAGAACGCTGTGAGAAAGGTTATGTCATGACGAATTTAACGATATAAAAATATATAAACTTACATGCACCAATGCTGTGGTCCAATTGAACGAAAGAAGGACAAAAATTCAGAAAACAGCGCTCTCGAAATTTATCACTTGACAAAATTAACACTTTTGGTAATAGCGAAAGAGCCACTTGTTGCATAAAAAAACTGAAAGCACAGTGAGAAAGTTCGTTATGTTTTACATAAGGTGATGTCATACAAATATGTGGCCAGCGCGGAGACGAAAAAGGCGGATCAAACAAATGATGAGTGTTCCTTAATACCCGACGTTCCTTAATACCCAACTCTAGTATACATGGTTCATCTCAAAACCTTGAAAATTATACGAGTGCACAGCGTGATTCCTTTTCATCAATCAAATTGGATGTAACCCTATATTAGTTCCAATACTGATAACCGTACGAAGGTAACGTCAAAATTTGAGAAAGACATTCAATTTACTAAACAATGCAGTTTTTGGTAAAACGATGGTAAATGTTCTGGGATATGTAAACAAGGAACTTATAACAACTGATAGACTATTTTTGTAAACTAGTTATAATCCCTATATGAAATGTCACGTATTTTAATGAGAATTTAGTAGCTGCCAAGTCAAAAACCGACAGTAGAGCTATTCAAATGTACGTCGGTGTTTCTGTACTACATTTATGTAAATACTTAATGTATAATTTTCATTATAACTTTATGCGGGTTGGATATGGTGACGATTGTAGTCTATCATTTGCTAATACTGCTGATCTTGTTATAGCGTACATACTGTTGATTTGTATAGTGACATCATTAATAATCAAGATCAATTTGATACAAGCGATTATATTGCTGATCAGGCTCTATTTTTCAATGTCAATAAACAGGTTAGTTGTAAACTCAAGGATGAGACGATGGCAGTTCCTATCGAAGAGTTGGTTGGTTTGAAATGAAATATATCATAAAACATTTTGGGAAAGAAAGGAAAACTGCGAAGGGTATTATGAAAAATGTTGTTCAAAAGGCTTTGTGTACAAAATAACTTCTATCTACACTGTGATATATTTCCTGCAGCTCTTTTACAAACACTGTGGCACTCGGCATGGTTTTTGTGGCTTTTATAACGGTTATTCCGAAAAAACCTTGTGTGGCAGTGGTATTAGAATTGGCACGTATATCGAAACACATAATGGACATTAGCTTAAATTTTGAAACCTTGTTCCAAAATTGTACATGAATAAATGTATGCATTTCACATGTTACATTCTAGCATTGTTACCTAGTGCTTGGACCGGTTAAAAATTTCAGACAACGGTACAACCCATATTTTATTTTTTTTGACTTCTTTTCAATAAGACTGGGCTCCTTCTTTTGTAATTTCGTCATCTTCTTGCGCAATTCTGTTAGTTTGGTGTTAGTCATCGAAATCTTAGCGTTAGCGGCACTGACAACATCCCGACGCATCTTCTTTTCAGCACAGGCCGTTTGCAGCTGAATCGAATCCTCAGACAGCAGAGAATCAGCCGCTCGAACCATAGATGGAGCCGGGTTACCATATTGTGACCGCGTTGCTTTCAATTGTCATTTTTTGCCATGCCAAATGCATATTTCGTTTTATAGATTGCATCGCAAATGGTCTTTCTAGCGCGCTTCTAATAACTTTTTACACTGTAAAAACTGGAATTTTTGTTTCGTGGGTTCTACGCCAATGCTTGCGCATTGCTGCCTGGGCTGTACGCCGAACGTGAACCACACACAGCCCACCACCCCGACCCCGGCCATCCACCCTCGTCAGAACATCCTTCCATTAGTTGATGAAACGTGTCTTAAGCCCTCCGAATACTATCATATTCGATTCAATCGTTTGATGACTGAATCGGCTACTATGCTTTCGGCTGATTCGGCCATCGGTCGAAAAATGTCGTTCGGATTCAGAGGAACCCTGGATGACGAAAATTGCCGTCGCAGCTTTCACCAGATAAAGATTATCATACATTTGCTTTCCAGATCATTTCAGCGGATCTAGTTCGGATTGTCATGAAAATTTATACTTGTGCCTATGTATGATAAAATTTAGTTTTCTTGAATGAAAGATGTATTTTCTGCTAGCTCCAGCAAAGAGGAGTCAATGCCATTTTTAATACAAATTCTGCAAACATCACGATACAAGTAGATACAATCATACTGAAAGATTTAGCGACGATACATTTTTCTCAAGATTTTGTATGAATGTGTCAATACTGGCAGCTGGAATTAGCATAACACGACGCCACGGCTTCATTTCAGAATCATGAAATTTCGAGTGAACAGTATTTCGTATTAGTTTTGGCTGATAATCCCACGTTGCTACAGATTCCTGCAATAATGTAGACAAGATAATCGAATGACATTTATTCGTAGATTTTAAGAAAAATCAGAGTGCGTTCCGTACTAGAACACTACTGTAAAATAGACGAAGGAAGAAATATATATGCACAGTCACGCTTAGAAATAAAAGCAAATTTTTGGCGAACAGTTCGTGAAAAATTTACCGCTGTTCAATTGCTATTCACAAACAGTTTTGCTTCTGAGCGTGACTGTAGTTTCTACACAATGATTGAAAAGCCGGTGATGTAAAAACTTACTGAAATGTCAGGTAGACAGGAATTTCAAAATAGGCTAGTAGTACTCGCCAGAAGTGACTATTGTGTTTCGGGCAAACAAGTATAAACAAAACAGTGCTATAACATCGCGCGAGTAGTGACCAAGCGTAGAGTGAGCATTGAACAAACATCGAATGGGCAGGATCATTTATAGCGAATACTACTAGACAGCATATATTGCTAAGAATTTTCATTAATGATGTGAACCAAGATACACATATATATTACAATTGCGGCTGAAAACCAAATTTGGTTTTTTCCATTATCCTCACAGCCCGAATTAGAAAATACTCATTTTACGCACATCTCTGAAAAAGTTTTTTTTTTCGATTTTTTGAGGTCTTAATTATGGTCCACCCTGGGAACCCAAAAATTTTTTCTTCGGAATATGGTCATATTGGGTACCATTCGACTCCGCTTGATGAGGAAAATCTACTGGCGTGTAGTTTATTGAAATCTACCTCACCGTTAGAAAGTTACAAGAGCACAAGTAGCCCTGAGGGGCGAAAATAAAATGCAGGCCATGCCGTTCTCGATATACTAAGCCTTAGTCTTAGCCTAAGCTAAGGTCGTTATATGAGACATACACTAAGTCTAAGCCTACATATCTTTGCTACTTTTTGCACCAATATTTGTTATGTAGCGAACACCGTGTCCGCGACTTAACCTATTTTAGAGAACAGTATTTAATTTTTAATGAAGACTATTTCGTCTATGTTAAGCTAACATTAATAAATTCAGAATAAAGTGGAAGTTTCAGGAATATTTTAGGCATCTGTATGATCTCGATGGGGTGCCAGAGAACTGGCAGAGCCCAACTTTAAACCAGAAAAGCGGATTGTCAAAGATTACTAGCTTGCAGGTTATGTCCAAGCAACCGGGACGAAATACCTAATTTCGGACAGAAAGTGGAAGTTTGTGGCATGTGAAGTTGGTTATACGAATTTAGAAATTTTCAGGAACATAGGCAACGTAAACACAGTAAATACTATTTTTAAAATCTATCTAATCCCTGTTTCAATATATAAGGCAAAACTTTTCGTTCGAACTACAGCATTCTCAAAAACATCTCGCGGCAGACTTTCAAATATTTCCTGGTACGTAAAATATTTTAACACAAAGTAGAAAAACATTTTAACCCTTTAACGCACGGAGTTGCTTTTTTGCAACTTAATGCAACACAACTGAGTGCATTAACTTAGTTCGTTGCGTAGCATACGTTTGCTGTGTATTCTTATTCACTCGCGTTGTGATAAGCATTAGGAATCCGAGCAATAGCTACGTCATAGTTCAGTGGTTAGCGACCGCAACTCTAACGCAAACAACTCGTGTCAACAAATAGTTTTTAAACGATAATTGAAATAAAGTCACGAAGCAATGGTCAAACCGCTCAAAATAGGACCAGCGTAGCCAAAAACACAATAGGTCATGTCAAAGCGCGAAATGTATTCCAAACTGCAGTCTCTAATAAGGATTTTATGTAAACCTCATTTTCATGGATGTACATAATCTAGAAAATCCATTTTCCTACTCCAGATTTTTTTGATTTCGAAAATTCAATATTAAAAATAGATTCCACATTATTTGTTATATCGAAAACGTCTATACTATTTTATCAAGCTGATGCGAATTAATAAGGCACAATCCACCAACTTTCACAATAATACTGCTCAAATTGGCCTGAATTTCAACTTTTGAGAAAATTTGGCGCTGTTTTCAAAAATTGAGCGAGCATTGTCCTTTTAAAAAATTACGAAAATTATTGAAAAACTGCATAGTCACTGGAGGCACATAATTGTTTTCAACGCACTATGTGCTTTGTTACACTACTTATGTTTATGTTGCAGCTATGAAAACAACTAAAAAAGCAAAAATCATAGTCTGAAAACCTCAACGGATTTATCCAAGTCAGACTGCTTTCCCTATGCCTGAGGGACGACCATATATATTAGAAATCTCGCGACTTTTGTGAAAAGGCAACGTTAACGCTGATAGATCGATACGTCTATTGGTGGCTCCTCACTTTCCTTACTTACGAACACGCAGCTTATTTTATCATCGAACTGGAACAAGATCTAAATATTCTCAACGTTAGGGCGGTTATTTCCTAACCAATTAATATCCATCGGCCACCATGTGATGGTCAGCGATACCGTTGAAGAACAGTCTGAAACACTCACATTCTATGCAGTTTTGAAAATGAAGTATTTTAGGTTTCCAACTGCCCAGTAATCAGAGACGAACAAAAAATGAAGTGTTTTCGTTTAGGGCAAATATAGTTTGTTTAATTTAGGCAAATATGTATTAAAGTTTATAGCCCAAAGCCAAATATACAAATATAACGATAAAACTCTTTATCCAAACGGTCACACGAAAGCGTATCTGTAAACTGTGTCATTTCCCCACTCTCGAATGAAGGTTTTGCCGTTCTATAGCTGCAAAATTTTTCACCTGGCCACGAAATGCAATGTTGGGATTATTATCACGACGGCATCCCGACACCATTAAACAGCAATTCTTGTTTACCTAAATGAAAGCTATTACTAATTGGGAAACGAACTTGTTTCTAAATACTACTACTACATGTTACAAAATACAGACCATGGCATGGCTCAATTTTCTTCGTGATTAGATTCATTGTACAAAGAAATATTATTTACAATAAGTTAATCACTGTTAGGTTTGCCTAAGAGATAATAGCTGGATTTTCCACCTGCAGAAAAAAGTTAGGTATTTCCATGGGGCAATGCTCATTCTCGGGGGAAACCTCAAGCAGGGGTGAGAAAGTTCAATTTTTACGCATACTTTTGGCTAATTTCTTGCTATGTGTCATATTTTTGGCACTGATGGTATTATTAGGAGTCGTAAATGTCTGATGAAATCATCCCGCCCTGAGGCTACTAACAAGAGTCTTTCCCATCACTTATTTTTATTATTGCGTGTTTTTCAGACGTGGGGATTTTATGAAGTTGGGTGGAGGCGAACATGTGGCATTATTTTGTGAGACATCTACAGGTGTTTGCAAAAATTTTATGTATACTGGGCTTTTTAATGCCTGTTGCATGAGGCCAATACCATTTTCAAAAAGCTTCACAACAAAGAGAAAACTCTGAAACTTATATTTTTCGTCGTTATATAAAATTATTATTCTGCCGTAAGATATCATGTTTCTTTGTTACTACACTAATGCAATGTATTATTACAATAACGGTTATAGTGTATGAACGGGTAGTAGTCACACTAATTTTTTACTATATATTGCATATTTCCGGCAAATAACGCTGAAAGAATTAATCAACACCTCCCTCTTTTTTCCTGGGAAAGCATTAAAGAACGCCAGTTTTAGACCAAAATCAAAATTTTGTTCTTTCCGTCCATAACATGGTAAGAAATAAATGCGATACAAACTTTCACAATTACCCATGATAGTTATGAGCTATTGAACAAACAATTTTGCGTCAAAATCCCGTAGATATATGTATTGATGTTGTTACATGGGGCTATTTGGTTTAGATTTTAACAGTGCGAGTTTCTATAAGCTGCATACTATGTATATCATGGATATTTTTTAAAAATTACGGAGCAGAAAGCCAAGATAAATATTTCGGATCATAACTCGCGTATATTTAGCTGTTATCGTTTATGGCTTAGGCACGGTTGGTTCCATTTGGCGCAAGTTTTTACTGTACATATGTCGCTTCTTTGACAGGGGGCATTGTTGAATATACGCCAATGATCGAATTTTGCTGCGAAACAAAGAGAAAGTGCATCAAAATATAGCAGTTATAGTCTGTCTTACAATGAATACTCCAATTTTTAAGGAGCAACTATGGACGAATTATATAATATCTATTAATAATATTGTGCTTAATAGTGTTTCGTTTCGCCAGATGAATGCATTATTCATGTCTTGAGCTATTATTCTTGACGAGCCAATATTGGGAATGACACTAAACCTAACGGTGTCAGCGAAGCATCTATGCAGAAACTTGTTTTAACACTCAATGTACTATACACGTGAAATTTTGATAGATATGATAGTTTCTACAAAATTAAAATAATTCGCTTAATTTAAATAATGGACAATACTTGTAATATAAAGTGTGAATCAACACTTCATAAGATATGTAGCCTAATGTGTAATCAACCTTTTTTGAGGGCATATGTCTACTGCGGCACGAGCCGTTTTTCCGAACCTCGATGGGTCACATAGGTCGTAGCTAATTCGCCGGCATAGGGCGTAGCTAATTCGTAGCAACTTTTAGCTCTGTATTTATATATAATCAAAACGCACTCACATATTTTGGAAAATTATTGTGTCAATCAAGTGGCTGTATTGAAAAATTTCTTTATAATGTTACCTTCTGCAAGATTTCGTCCTCAGGATTCGAATACACATCACCAATATCTGACGAGATGTCGTATGAAGCAGTTGATCTACTATTAGCTTTCGTTTTAGCTCCGAGCTGAACCGATGGCAATTTGTGTATCTTGGAAAGTACCAAGAAATGACCAAAATTATAGTTGCTGTTGCCTTTCAATGTTTTTTCAATGTCTCTCCTAAAATCTTTAATATAACACATTGCGCTTTGTATATGAATATTTGGGTATGCGATGTTTTATTGGTGCAACTATAAATATTTCTGTATTTAGAGCATTTTTACATCGTCAAAATATTACAAATTCAGAATGAGCTATGAATTACGTTCATCCATGAATTTCAATTTATAAATACACAGGTATTTAGTAACAAAATTTAACATAAAACGCGGAATAATTTTTATCCAACTGCTTAAATTTAAGCATCGAACATTGTTGCAGCACAAAATTTTAACCTGACCAAAGAAACCAAATCATATTGTTTATCCGCCACAATTATTTTTACCGTTGTTAGAAATACGAAGTCCAAATATGAGTCATAAATTTGCGTTACAGCCATATGAACGATAAATCATTATTGCAATAAGCGAGACGAAATTTTGCCACAAAAAATAATTACATGGTCAGCTGTATACACGGGTTTTTCGCATTTTTTTGCGTAATTTACGCGTTGTTGAGGACCCGTTTCGCATTTTTTAACAAAGCTTTGCGTACTTTACGAGTTTTATTTCTGGGACCATTCGAACTCAGCAGCTTACATAATTATGGACCGGATATTTTCCGCAAAATATTCGACATGATTCCCAATGTAAGACAGCACCCGCTACAATGACAATATACATTAATAGCAGCATAAAGAGTTTGTCTTTCAAGAATGCGTATAACTTATACGTTCTAGAAAGATAGCAACAGTTACATGCCGATATTAATGCATAACTTTATACGTATTTTGTATGTATATGCATTTATAGTATTTTTGATTTTCTTTTTATGATAAAAAATCACGCTGTTTTGGTGCACTGTTACGCATTAAAAACAGATTTGTGTAATTTTCGCTTTTCGGAAATTGAAAAACCTCTGGCTGTATATATAACTATAAAATCAAGCTACGATATTCAAGAATAAAATATACTTTTTGTTCAGACTAAGGGATCAGGTGGTGGAGCTTACAAAGTAATTCAGGCAAAAAGCGCCATAATTCCGAAGCTTGACGGATAACGTATTTTTCTTGAATCCCAGCAATATTCACTATTCAGGTGTATATCTAAGAACATGGTCGGACGGACATCACCACAGATACATGGATTTCATCCTGGAGGAGCTTATTAAAAAGGCGGCACATATAGAGATGAATTTATCAGAAAGTTAAATGATTATTTACTTCAATTTAAATGCTCGCTCATAAATTTTGCATGTTTTTAACGTACTTTTACTGTTCACGTAAGCTAAACGTTAACAATAGTAAGACGAAATATAGACGACCGTATGCCCGTTTTTTTGTAATTTTTAGTGAAATCCATTCATTGAAATTTGTGAGCTACAATACGTTCTATATATATACGTTAATTCTGCCTAAAACGTTGTACATGTTTCCATTATTCACCCCACTGCCGTTTTTTTAAACCCAGAGGTGAAACCTTGCGATGATAAACATGTATATATGTATTACTGGAAAGAACCTGTATGCCTGAACGCTTACTTTAAGCTTTGAAAACTCGGCAACGATATCGCATACGGAATATTTACAAATCGTTCGTTTATGATCCAGCCAAGAGGTGACGACTTGTCGCTCCAAGCTTTTTCAAAAGGTTCCCAGCGTTTGTCATTTTTACACTGCTGTATTAGGAATTGCCGAAATTCTTTAAAGCACCCAATATCCTGTGTATGTATGAGAAATATTTATTGCGCTAATAAGTGATAAACGTTTTATGGTAAAATGGAAATTCGGCACAAATATGTTAACACTAATCGTAGGAATAGCAGGATTACTGCTTTCGAGATATAAATTATTTTTCTTATAATAATTATTATAAATATAAAAGTTTTCCTGTTGTATGTATATATCTTATTTTCAGAATGTGTTAAAAAGTTTAAGATTACCATTGATTTTATCGCTTTTGTTGCAAGCGTACGTATCTTTTCAAGCCCAAAATCATGTGATAAAATGGTTTTAGACTTCGTATGTTTTTGGCAAAGTGTCGAAAAAGATTTAACTGTGTTCGTTCAAACATGCAAACGTGAAATTAATGTTTGATCGTAAAATTATTCTATACATATTTATTCATTTTAAGCACGATATTAACACAATAATTTCTAAAGTTTGTTTCAAATTCGGATACTTTCGATACACACCATCACCACCAGAAGCATCAACGCTGCTAAATATAAACATCATGTATATACATATTCCGGTGGTTCGGCGGGGTCCCAAAATATCTCAGGTAAAAATAGCTATGTTCACTCGGAGAGGGCTTGGGCAGCGGTGTAATGGCTTATTGCCACATTCTAAACAGTCTCTGCGCTGCGAGAGAGTGCTACTTTATCTATTGGACGTCGAAACTGTTAATTATCAAATTTTCATTGTCGAAGCTAAAATTTTCGCCGTCGAATAGAAATATTTCGAGGTTATATGATAAGCAGTGAAGATGTCGAGTATTAGGGGTCTGAAGTTGCGCCTATAAGGATCGCAGTAAGCCAAAACGAGGTCGCCCACCATTTCCGATATTCTATAAGCACGAATTTAGTACTATTGACCCATTAAAATTTTTTTAATATTTTTGAAACGGACAGAGCGAAGAGAGTGTAATTTAAAACGAGGGCTGAGGGTGCTAGGGAAAATCGTGAAAATTAGTTTTTGTCGGTTTCCATCACGCATAACTCTCATCTTTCAGTGGATCGATTTCGATAAATTTTTTATTCGATAGCAAAAGTGATAAGGAGATACTTGAATATGAACAGCTCCAACCCAATGAAAAAAAACTGGACTTTAAGGATTCTTTGCCAAATCCGGCGATACGGGTACCACCATATTTCGCAATATAGGCTTCGCATAGAAAAACCGAGACAATAAGTCATCGGCTCTTCGCTACCTACAACCACTTTTTTGTGCGACCACTCTCTGTGTCGATGTGGGGCGAAATATGGTTCGTCCACACTTAGACAGCGATATTGATTTTCCGAAATTCGGCAGGTTATTGCGTGTTTTACCCTTACAACGAGTGTCTATTAGGTTATAAAGCACGATGAATACAATGGTTTTGCTATCTAGAGTCCAGCTTGACTATATCATACCTTTCCATGGATGTATCAAGGGTTTTTTGTTTGGTTATGCATTGCATGCAGTGTGTCAAGAATGGTCTATATAGGTTATTTAACGTTGAGTACAATGATTTGATTATATAAATTACTAGCATGTTTATTTTATGTCGTTTCATAGGTTTTCAGTGGTTTAGGGTCAATTAACCCGATTTTCCGAATCTGCATTCAGTGGATTTATAAAATATTGCGTACAGGACATCAAGAATGGTTTATATATGTTTTAGGTACACTGAATACAATGATTTGGTTATCTAGTCCAATACGAATATTTCAAGCCTTCTGAGATGTTTTCAATGGATTTCGGGTCAATGAACCCTATTGTGAGAATAGTCTATGTTCAGTATCTGGGTTATTACATACGGAGTACTATAATGTTATACGTATGTATAGGTTTTTCGGTACACTAAATACTATGGTTTGGTTATCTAGAGACCAGCAGGAATACTTCGTGCGTTTTCATTTGTTTTCGATGGGCTTAGGGTCGATGGGATTTTAGGGTTTTCAATGTGTTCAGGGTTACGGACGCTTTAGTGTAGTGTATATGTAAAACAGAAAGTCAGTTTTATACAATTGTATACACAAAAAATGACCTTTTCATGAAACCAAGCTTGTTCCGTTTCACACTTGCTTGCGAGAAACCAGTTATCAGAAAAGTTTTACACATAGAGCAAGCCGTTCAGTTGATAGCGGTTTTATTGCATAGAATGTATAGTATACATTCATTCAGCACGTTGTAATTGCACAATGATTCGCTAAAATTTGTGCATACAGATGAAGGATTGGTGGTGAAAAATATGTAGAAAGCTAGATAAATGTAAAAAATAAGCTAAAAAGTATGTAAAAAGCTCAATTTTAGAAATACAGATAATATACGTACTCATTCAGAAATTTGTGAAATCATTAGATTCATATTATTCTCGCATCCGTTCGCAAAATTTTCTTCAAATCTTTAGCGCTCAAATGAAATGATCTTTCATGACCTCCATTGAACATACATACCTGGTTTTCGGTAACGTTAATCACAGACATGATACCGTAAATTTCATCGTCGTCAAGTTCGGCATCATCTGTAGCACTGGAATCATTTCCAGCGTTAGAAATTGAAGGCTGAAAAACAAAAGAGGAAACACCACAACATATGTTGACTTACAAAAATTATTTTTATGGCACGCAAATCATGAATCCATTGCTGACAGAGTATTCATTAGTAATTATATATATTGCACCCTTACGTTCCAATATCAATGTATGCATAACCTCCTTAAAATCAACATATATCTTCTTATATGAACTAATATCAATGGTTCATTTTGAATAAAAAACAGTATACTGATGAATATCAGTTAACAGTGCGACAGCCAGAAACAAAACCGCACAAAAATCAATCAAAATTTCAGTCTTTTTCATTTATATATATTAATTATGGAGTAACTAAAACAGGAAAAAGCAACCGGAACTGTCAATTTAAAACAGAGCCGGAACCTGGCCTTCAAGGTTTACACATATAGTAAAATGATGGAAGAAATTAACATACTGTGGATTTAAAATTTGTTGAAATAAATTTTACATTGAACTTAATGTATCGCGATGACATTGATTTTCTCTGAGACTTTGAAGAAGTTTAGAAAGCTTATGTTTAATTCTTCGATCATGATGCGGTTTGAGTTTTCTTGGTCCAGTAGCGCAAAAATGTTTTGCATTATGCAAATGTGATAAATAAGACACATCGCGACACTGCTCCGAACAGTTTTAATAATACAGTTCATTATCATGAACGCCCTTTCTGGATGCGTTTCAGGTACATACGCTATTTTATTGCAATGTATACAAATTTAAAAAATTACAAACGCAATGGCTGATGCATGAGGCAGTTTATGTTAGTAAAGCTTACAGCATTGTAAAAAAAACTTAAAATTGTTTGTTACGGTGATTAAAGTTGATGGTGATTTAACGAGTGATATAAGACAACTGCTTAAGCTTTGTTTTGTTAACATAAGTTGAAGATGAACAATTTTTACAAAGCTTAGATAAAAATTTCCTAATGAAATACATAACTGAACGAAGTACTATTGCTTATTAGGAAATTTCTATCTAAGCTTTGTAAAAATTGTTCATCTTCAACTATGTAAATAAAAAAAAGCTTAAGCAGTTGTCTTATATCACTCGTTAAATCACCATCAACTCTAAACACCGTAACAAACAATTTTAAGTTTTTTTTTACAAACGCTGTAAGCTTTACTAACATAAACTGCCTCATGCACATCAGCCATCTGCGTTTGTAATTTTTTAAATTTGTATACATTGCAATAAAATAGCGTATGTACCTGAAACGCATCCAGAAAGGGCGTTCATGATAATGAACTGTATTATTAAAACTGTTCGGAGCAGTGTCGCGATGTGTCTTATTTATCACATTTGCATAATGTAAAACATTTTTGCGCTACTGGACCAATAAAACTAAACCGCATCACTATCGAAGAATTAAACATAAGCTTTCTAAACTTCTTCAAAGTCTCAGAGAAAATCAATGTCATCGCGATACATTAAGTTCAATGTAAAATTTATTTCAACAAATTTTAAATCCACAGTATGTTAATTTCTTCCATCATTTTACTATATGTGTAAACCTTGAAGGCCAGGTTCCGGCTCTGTTTTAAATTGACAGTTCCGGTTGCTTTTTCCTGTTTTAGTTACTCCATAATTAATATATATAAATGAAAAAGACTGAAATTTTGATTGATTTTTGTGCGGTTTTGTTTCTGGCTGTCGCACTGTTAACTGATATTCATCAGTATACTGTTTTTTATTCAAAATGAACCATTGATATTAGTTCATATAAGAAGATATATGTTGATTTTAAGGAGGTTATGCATACATTGATATTGGAACGTAAGGGTGCAATATATATAATTACTAATGAATACTCTGTCAGCAATGGATTCATGATTTGCGTGCCATAAAAATAATTTTTGTAAGTCAACATATGTTGTGGTGTTTCCTCTTTTGTTTTTCAGCCTTCAATTTCTAACGCTGGAAATGATTCCAGTGCTACAGATGATGCCGAACTTGACGACGATGAAATTTACGGTATCATGTCTGTGATTAACGTTACCGAAAACCAGGTATGTATGTTCAATGGAGGTCATGAAAGATCATTTCATTTGAGCGCTAAAGATTTGAAGAAAATTTTGCGAACGGATGCGAGAATAATATTAATCTAATGATTTCACAAAATTTCTGAATGAGTACGTATATTATCTGTATTTCTAAAATTGAGCTTTTTACATACTTTTTAGCTTATTTTTTACATTTATCTAGCTTTCTACATATTTTTCACCACCAATCCTTCATCTGTATGCACAAATTTTAGCGAATCATTGTGCAATTACAACGTGCATAGTCTAAAGGTTCTAACAATCTGTGTGCTGAATTTCCCTTAATTTCGATTGTCCATGGGAAAGTCGTAGATGTATAACGACATTAGTGAAACTTGCAGATGTTTTGATTCGGCTTCAGCATGAGGCTATAAAATAGTTTTACTCATATCACACAACTGCTTCAGAGCGTTTTCAACAGCTATGTTAATAGGTGTAATGTTAATAGGTGTAATTGTTTTTTACTTCACTTCTAACTGTAATAAAATACTTTTTTTAAAATATTTATTAATGATAGTTAAGCAGTAACGTTTCAGTTTTTACTACAAGTCTATTATGTATTGACGACAAGTTATGTGGTTTTGCTTTGTTTTCCACCATAAACAACATGGGTTTAACGATATTAGTATGTGTCTAATTAATAGCAAATATGTTAAATAACGTTGGTTCGACTCTAACGTTAGCTATGACTCGAAAAGCTTACTGAACTTCGTACATAAACGAGTAAACGCGACAGACACAATTTTGTAAAACTCTACAAGTAATAAATAATATTAGTAAATTACATCCGATATTAGAGAAAGCCGTAATTTATTTTCCGCTCACATCTCATCATGTCTCCGACTATCAGTGGATTTATTATCATATTTCTCCGTATATTTACGCTCAGCGGAGCAGCTAACGTTCAAGATCCGTTAGATGGAGATTTATTAAACATCGTTGCTGTAAGTCCGTTATTGTTGACTTATTTTCTAAAATTTAACACATTTTTCTTCGAGCTTTGTGTTATTTTCAGGGTGCAATTCAAGAACTAAGAATATTTGCAGATCCCAATGAAGCTGCTTTACAGTGTGACGAGTCTGCAGTAAGTTTCGCTGTAGTATATTAATTGATTGTATGTACATGCATAAAGTGAATCGTTTTTCTTTTTGTGTTTAACAGTTTAAAATTAAATAAGCATACGCATGTAAAAGAGTTCTCATACTTTTAAAGATTATCATGGTTCAAAAAACATAACCAGTTGTTACTTCGAAACATAGCTTTTTCTCAAATATAGCTTTCACTTAGCTTACTGAAATATATCTTTGACTTACATGAAGGAAATGCTTTCAGGTGAAATTTACAAAGACTTGAAATCGATATAAAATTTTTTAAAAATTCGTAAAAAATTAATGAACCATATCAGTTCATGCTCGTCGTCCATGCGTTTGTGTTTTTGAAATTGGATTTTTAAATGCAAATTTTATGTCTATTAGAATCTAATATAACTTTGCACCTGAGTGCTCTCGGAAGTTGGCGCTTCAGACATTTTTCAGAAGTATAAAAGTTTTCTTTAGCAAAAACCTTGAGCGTATGAATCTACACTGAAACATAGCGTATGCTACAGTGCTGGTTAATTGAGAACACGTGGCATCAACACCCCGAAATTAAAACCTATGCAACTTTGAAATCTATTCTAGAATTTATTTACTAAGGGAAGATACCACCTAGGTTTAAGGCCAAACACGAGCCGTCGGCTGTAGTCATCAGTGACGGTTTGATGTAAGATTATTGCTACACGTCTTAATAGCCCGGTTCGCAGAGAATAAGATATGCGGTTGAATTCAAATGGGATAGGAAACGGTGTGACAATTCTCGATCCTTCATTAAATGTTTTCACAAAATATGTTTATGGTACTACAATTATTAAGCGGCAACATTTCTTACGTCGGATTTATATGTTTATGCTCGCGATAAAACAAAAATAAAATTTTTACTACTGAGTCGAATACTTAGGCTTTCATTACGTACGTTCTATAACACAATATAACAAATAAAACATTTATGATTTGTTATGTCAAATGCGTCATAAGTTTTTTACTCTCCACAAGCACAGCCTGGCCGAACTGATGATTAAACATTATGCCAAAGACCCACATAATTACACTTTTCAAGAAACGCCTGGGCATAGCCAAGCTTGTGTAGTTGCTTAATAGTAGCTTCGGTATCACCATGACTATGGTCCTTGCATAGAAACAAATATATATTTCGATCAAAGCTGCCTAAATAACAATTGTGTCTAAACAAACCTATGCAGCCCTAAGCCTTGTAATAGATGAATGTCAATATTATAATTCGGGTGCTGCAAAACTTGACCCATGTTTTATTCCTATCCCGACCTCTACACCCCGGAAACGAGGGTAAGATGGTAAAGTATACGCGACCCAGAAACCTCAATTTCTGTGCGGACACGTTCAATCTTTGGTATAGCAGAATGTGTAATTGGAGAATGTAGCTGAGTTTCAGAGACATGTTGGTATCGGAATATATTTCAGTTGTGGAACTGCTTGCGTCTGTCTATTAGTTCAGTCACTGGAAACGGGTTAGTATCAAGATTGGAGAATTATTTAGTACTTTAGAAATATGGTTGTCCTTGCACATCAACACCGTTCTGTCGAGCATGGCTGACGCTGAATTTTTGAAATAATTTTCTGCCAGCAAGCTTTTAGTTATTGCTCCTCAACGGTCTACACTCAAAGCATATTCTCAAAAATTAAGGAATTTGCTATTTATATATTGCATGCATAACGAGCTATATAATTCCAAATTTTCAAAAATTCACCGAATACTGCTACAAAATTCACCGAATATTATAAAGTTTAAAAAGTTAATTAGTCTGCGACGGAATTGTAAAAGGAAATTCTACCTCAATTATCAAAAGCAGTAACTTACAAGAGATATGAAGAGTAGTGCTAACAAATCACAACCAATTCTATTGACTAATATTGCTTGCATTTTGTGACACGGATTTTTAGTTTTACTAACAACAATATTTAAATTTAAAACCGTTAAGAAATTTTAAACGTGCTTTAAAACTTAGCTTTAGAGATAAATTAGCTGCTCCAACAAATTATGCACATTATGTACTATTATTTAAGAGTTTTATTCCATCGCATGGCGTAAATTTACACGTTAAATTACGGCTAAATTCGAAAATTTGGCATTTTTTTGTTTGAACCAGCTTATAAAATGAAAGTTTTTCAATATTTCAATGCAAAATAACATGGAAATATATCGAAAACTATTTTGTGAAAAATAAAGCCTAAAAATAAGTATAATTTAAAATGTGTGAAAGATTCATTTTGGGGAGATTATCCATTATTAGTATTAAGCTTAGCCTGCCAACGAGTGTCGAACTAGCCAGACAAGCAATGACACTCTTGCAAAGAAAATGAGAAAATTAGGCGTTTATACAATTACCAGCGGCGAATTAAAGACTCAGCGGTTAAACCTTTTACTAGATGTTTCGTTGGGACCGTTGGGCTTAGCGTGTTTGTTAATTTTTGGGTCGCCAGTACAAAGTGAGAGTAAATTGTTGTGTACATAGCATCGAATAACTGATAAACTGTGCTAATGCATAGTCACTCATAGTTAAGCATTATATCAATTCGGACGTTTCACTGTAAATATACTGATGATAATGCAACCTTTAGTCTATTTATGCCCAAAAATGAAATGAAGAAGCAAAAGGCGCACAGTGAAATCTTGATTCATATAAAACCAAATATTATCAATCTGTAATATATAAAAGCCAACTGTACTCAAATTTTGATTCAAAATAATGTGTTGTCTATGTATTCCGCAGTTTAGTTAATATTCTGAAAATATTGGTGATATAACATGATACAGCCTACAATCAAAAGCAACGACACCAATATTAACGCGACTTTGATTCAAAATTGTTTGTTTTGTTCTATTGTTCCATTATCTAAGGTTATTGGCTAGATATTATGCCCTATAGGTGCGATATTTCATATCACCCGTTGCTGTAAATATTTTTATCATAACACAGCGGTTATCCAAACAACAAAACTCGTACCTAATTTTATCTAAAATTTTGTTTCTAATCTGTGCTTTTAGACATATAAAATTAAACATACAGATAAACGCCTGTACGATTATGTATCGATGATTAAACCCAATCAGTGGTTCAAAAGTTACGAATATACTATCATCTGTTCCTGCGGTATAGCGGTTGTTGCAATAAAACTTTACCTTATTGCAGTAACCAAGAAACACAATAATCTATTTTACGGCAAAATAATTTTATTTTGCAATGGAAAATAAATTTTAACGTTTTCTAGTGATGCGGAAGTTTTTTGAAAATTTATTAATCTCCTGCAATAGACACTATAAAGCCTAGTATATGTGTAAAATTTATGGATGTCTACGGACCATATTGCAAACGCTGGAAAACGAAGTACAAATTATTAATTGTTATAACTAACTACTGGGTAAACCTAACGGTAAAAATAAGTTCTAGATCGTAGAAACACTATGGCATACGTCAGTTTGGTTCAGAAACAATATTGTGTTCCGCATACCTAGGCCGCTTTTATGAGACAGGAAGAGATTTGATGATATAGCTAAACCGTTTGGCCACTCTCAGTATTAGCTCCACAATGACTAAAGGGATTTCTAGTTCTGAAATAATTTTTGGGTATATTCAGACATATGTAAGGTCTGCTTATTTGAAATACGTTAACACGAATTTTTTGTGTGTATATTTACATCACGAGGAATCTACCAGTAACTGTTGGGTAAAATGCATCAGCTATGGTTAACCGATGCAACGACATAGCTAAACTATGCGAAAACCGGACTAATTGTTATCATCAGTGATTTGAAATTCCAACTCGGCGATACTAAGCAATGTCATACATTGAGGTTCAAATTTCGTATGCACAGCTTGCTAATCTATGTGAACCCTTCGAAAAAGTCAGTTTAACATTTTTAAGCTTAGGTTAAGCAATCACTAAAGTTATTGTTCTTCACAGTTTTGAAGTAATTTAAATATAAGATATATCTTTTTAGTTTTTGTGTTCTCTAGTAAAATGTAAATTTATATATTCCGAATTGACGTTTATTATGCGAATATGTGAAATACAGCAGACCTTAATTATTAATATTCTAGTGGCGCCAACGGTTATTGCGTCATAAGCCGCTTAATTTTTGGAGTGGTCCTCGCGTGAGTACATATTTTTAGGGATCGTTGTTCAATTGTAGATGTTTAGTATTGTTTTTGGAGGTTTTCCTTTTGTTGTGATTTTTCCTTTTACTGCTGTTGCTTGTTGTTATAGTCGAGACGCTCAAAGCTTTTTACATTGATAATTCATACTTTGTTGAATGGTAACAAAACACTTTCAAAAACTTGAAGATCAGTTTTCTGTCACATTCTACAGACTGTTGATTCAGCCATTAAATAAACAGTTATTCCTGTGTCGTATATTTTTGCATGAACGTTTTTTGCCCAAATAAGCCGGCACCTTAATATATTTATAGTAGCTGTACTTGAGCCAGTGTTTTACGCGACTGAAAATATTCGACGCCCTGCATGTATCTATTAATCGCGAAGGGAAGCCTTGTTAAAGAAACTTTGAGGGCCTAAACTAGCATCGAGTCTCTTACGCTACTAAACTTAACATGACCCCGTAGGCCATCCTATTTTGTCAAAGCCGATGTGGAATCGAAAACCATTGTTACGGAACAAATAGGGGATTTGCCACGGTTTTTCGTTAACCAAAATTGAACAAAATAGAATCCAACTGCCAGAAATTACTAACTGTCTGGGAACAGAATTTTGGCGATTTCTTATGAGTAGAAAGCGGTTCACTGCTAATTAAAACAGGGACTAATTTTGGATTCGTTTTGTTCGCCAACACGAACGTTGTTAAAATTTTTAGTTTGCAGCATTCGCGAACATTGCCATCTCAAACGAAATTGAACAAATTTTTGTTCCCAAAACGAGTTAAATATTATGTCCAAAAATTCGCGAACAAACAATTTTCATATTAAAAATTTTCAACAAATTTGCACAATCATTAAATTATTAACCTGGAATCATAGTCGAATATGATATAGAAAAGAACATTTTCGTGAACAATTTCATCCATAAAATGTTCACTAATAAATTGTAGATTTAAAAACAGCGCGAGCACGATTAATAAGTCATTATCTCCAACGCAACTTTAAGTTAAAAAAGCAAATGTTCGCAAACATTTAATGCTTGGTGATTTAAACCATACATGCTTGATATGTCTTGCGCATTTCTTTATGACAATATAATCTGTACAAAAATAAAATTAAGAACTTTGATTGTGTTCGCGAACATTTGCTTAAGAATATACGTTTGTGTTCGCGAACAAATTATATTTTTTATATGTTTGTGTTCACTAACAAGTTTAAAAATTCTTGATTTCGAATGTTGAACAACATGTTTAAAATAGTTTATATCGCTGAGTTATTGCACCCCATGTGTCGAGCGATGCCTCCCTGTAACATCGTTCACGAACAAAACGCACGAATTCAAAACTCACAAATTATGTTTTTAACAATTTGTAGATTGCACTAACGAATTTTCGAACCAAAAATAACTCATTTCATACCACCTTACTGCTGTTTTTAAATGGTTTTACTACATTATGCAATCACAAGGAAGCGTTCTGTTACAAAAAATATGGCAATTGTAAACATAGCATGGTAGGCAGGGTCATTTTAAGTTTAGTCGCCCATCTGCATGCTGATTCTGTCTGCTTGTATTCATTTGTTCAATACTTGTGTTACCAAAAGTATTTAGATGTGCTGTTAAGAGAGACTTAGTTGAGCAGTCGATATTAGTTCGACAGTGTAGAATATTATTAAATGTTTTGATATCTGATAACCTTCTTATTTCACGGGGCACAAATTAAACCTCTACTGTTTTCTTTTATGTCTAAATTTAATTCGTATTTGTATTTTTTAATTAAATTGCGCCCATACAGACATAAAATAGCCAATATTATGTACGTGTATAAGCTGCAGCCGAAAATTTTGACAACCTCGTTAACAGGAAAATTTCTGTGACACATAATCTATGTAATTCCAGGAAAGCTGCGCAATTTATATTAAACGTAGATTGCGTCAAAACAGCTATATTAGCACCTACAGGTTTTCTACATGAAGCAAATAGTTTCAAACTGATGATTACTAAATCAAACTTTTTAGAACAGTATGACACTCAGTCATACTCATGCACTTGCCTTATTCGAGTATGTGGCGGTTTTACTTGGCCTACCCCGCATCTCCGTATGGTAAGGGCGGAAATAAAATGCAGGCCATGCTGTTCTCGATATACTAAGCCTAAGCCTTAGTCTTAGCCTAAGCTAAGGTCCTTATATGAGACATAAACTAAGCCTAAGCCTAAGTCAGGGGTTGCCGCCCCAAACATGTTCTTTTTTCTAACGTTATAACGTAGCTCCTCAGGGTTACTTGGGCAATAATAACTTTCTAATGGTGGCGTAGATTTCAAGGAAATACACACCAACAGATTTCTCTCATGAAACCGAGTCGAATGTTACCCAACATGACCTTATTCCGAAGAAAAAAATTTATGGGTTCCCGAGGGGGACCATTGGGACCTCAAAAAATCTAAAAAAAAATAATTTTTACGGATGTGGGTAAGATGAGCATATTCTGAACCGCCTCATCGACCTGAATCTATTGATGGCAAAATCAGCTCTGTATCTTCAAAATTGACCAAATTCGGGCTGGGAGGGGCTAAAAGAAAAGACCCATTGAGATTATAGGAGGAGTAGCAATCGCCGCTGTTTGCTTTCTAATATCCACTTCATTGGTTGTCGGCGACTAATAGCTGGTACACCTGCAATACACCAACAAACCATGGGGGCAGCCGACAAAGCCCAGAGAACTTTGATGTGGGAACCCTGCATTGCTTGAGGAGGTAGACTGAAAAACGACCACATTATAGGATAACGCAAAGCATATTAGTGTGACTGAGTCTTCCCACGGTGAAACTAAACAGAAGTCGAAAACGAAATGGGAAACCAAAAGAAATCTCCAGAATTTTTAGTTAATGTCTCTAATAGCTACTAATAATAAATAGATGAGTTGATAATTGAACAAAGTATAATTCTGCACTGCAAAAAATTGCAAAATTATGAATAACTTATAAGCACTACATGAAAATATTTTAAGCTGTAAATTGTTTTCTTTACGTTCGTAAAAGTACAATAGTTAGCCAGTGGTCTCAAATATCAAAAGCAATTTTATCATAGAAACATCTGTGCCAGAACATCAGATTTCTCATTTTATATCTCAAACATTTATATTTTTATTAGAATGGTCTTTAAATTTCAACTTTTTGCTCAAAACTTCAAAGCATCAGTTGTAGGATACAAAACGTATTACGTGCTATGTAATTCTGTATGCATATGAATTAGTAGAATTTCAGGCACGAAAAATCCTATAAATGAAACAGTTTAATTAAAAACGTCAATTTAAAAGTGTCCAATTGGTGTGAGCTAGAAATCTATAATTTTACCTTCCTAAATACCCCAGTCCGAAAAGTTAATTTCGCAGTATCATTTGATTCATCTCCTTAAAACAGTATATAAACTGGCGGGTTGAGTCCAATTGATGACGAATTGGTATTTGTCTATTTTTCGCTCCTCTTACTGCTGAAATTTTCTGTTTTTTTTTCAATTAGATTTCTGAAAAATCGACTTTTAGATAATTTTTTTGCCAGAACGTAGTTTAGTGGCCCTTGATAGTGCCATTTGTCTACATTTAGTTTCATATTAGAAAGTTCTTTGCCTGTTGCATTTTCGCCCAGGGTACATAACGCCGAAAATTACCCACATTCCTCTCTACCGTCCAACCGGCGCCTTAAACGAAAGTTTAAGAACATTGTGAATTTTGTCAGAACCCCTTATCTTTGCCACAGTATCGATTACACAAATAGCTTAGTTTCTCGGATGGATAGCCACAAATATAGCCGTTTAAATAGCGCTTTTAATGAAAACTAATTATTCATTCTTTTAAATAAAGCTCAGTAAAGGGAACAATTCAGTCATTTCGATAACATTGCCCACTACCCAATAAAAGGAAACCTGAAGTGTCCACATACAGGAATTTCTTAGTTATTTCGAAGGCGGATGCTAAAAATAATCACAAAAATATTCTGTACATCGCTCACTTACCGGCTCAAGTACGTGTTTGAATGGCGCTAACTATACGGAATAACCTAGTCATTTCGGCAATACGTTGACTACGGAACATGCGGAATTGTGAATGTTACAGGTACCCACTACCCATGGGCATACCCGCTACCCGCGTGTACCCGCTATCCGCGGACTTAAGATTTGAGCCCGAACCTGATCCGGCTGCGGGTTACCCGTACCCCCGCACAGCTCTGTTTCAAAGTTGCTATGTCTTACAGAAATTGCGCTCCATATTCATTGACGTTCCGAGTAGCAAGTTGTACTCACTTCTTATCAATTGCATTCCAACAGCGCTAAAAACTCCTCAAACTCGTCGGAAATGATAAATTACGAAACAAGAGAACCGGAAAACTTCGAGACGGCGCAACTAAAGTATGTTATCTGTTGCAGTTATTTACGAAAAATGAACTGTAAAACGTTTTCCGATATCGTGCATGGTTAAAAATTACAGAACCAAAATGCTCAGACAGTTAACAAAGTAATTTGATTACAAAATGATGTGAAAAATTTGTTTTCCAAATATTATCCAAATGAACGTTTTTGTACCTTTAGGTATCATACGGTATCAAACTCAATGACATATTTCCGAAATTGGCGATACTGGGCCTAGGGAAGTTGTGAAAAAGACCCAAACGTGGCTCAAAATTTAAATGGTTTACAAGAAAATATCAACAGTCGAATATAATTTACAGTTTCTTTAATTGTAATATACAACTGCTACTATGCTACAAGGCATTGATTATGCTGTCACATCTATTCGGTATAGAGTTTGACTTAAAAATTTCATGGCTTAAAAATCTTATGAAGCTTTTTTGTTTGCATAGCATAAGCCCGCCATACGATCGCAAACTCCGTGTTGCCTTTCGAAAATAGAATACGCCTAGAGCTAGTTTTTCGGACGTTTTCCTTTACCCCCACCCCAAGTCGAAATTGGTCAATTTTGCTGATACAGCGATAATTCAGCACCAGCTCGACGATCCATAAAGAAAGCACCCATTTTGGACCGCATTTATGACAAAAATATTTTTCGATATTTCAGGTAACCCTGGCTGCCCAAAAAATAAAAAATTATTATCTTTAATTATTAAAAAATTATTCTGTGTATAATCTTTGGAACCCATTCATGAGCTGAGCAGTAAGATCAGCAAAATCGGTTCACGGATTAACAACTTAGGCTTATGCTAACGTTTAGGCTTAGGATATCACATGGATGGAAGTAACTTCTTAACCGTGTACTGATTCAGTTTATTTACGGCTACTCGATTCAGCACCTAAATCGAGTTCAAATTATATATATAGTTATATATTTATACAAAAATTTTTTCCAAATTTTTCGGTACCAAGGGGGCTCCGCTGGCAAGCCAAAAAAATTTAAAATTTTTTGCTATAAATGCGACGGAAATGATATTTTCTGAATGACATATAGAGATGAGTCTATTGGTGCCAAATTATCGCCCTGTCTTAGAATTGACTAGATTCGACGTGTGAGGGTGTTTAGGGAAAAGACCCGCTTTTTTCTTTATTCCTGTCCATCCGCATGACACCTTTATCTTGTTCTTATTGATAATTGCTTTAATCATGATGATATGCGAAGTGAAAATCTAATTAAGCTTCCAGTACCTTCAATATAATACTTCCGCGTACATAAAGTATGTATACCCATAATTTCGGGTGCCTAGATTTTGTTTTATTTATGTTTGATTTTTAGTGTATTAACTATTTTAGCAAGTAGCATTGCATGAAGAGTTTGTCGTTATGTTTTCGTTACTGTTCTATGTGGTTCTCAGCTATTCTATGCTTTACACAAGCCGTCCTTCATATAACCATATTATTTACTAATACAATTTTGTTTGGTGTTTCGATAAAAACAAAACCGTAATAAACTGCAGTAAAATCTGACCGTTTAGTTTATTATGATAGCTGTGGTTGTTAGGTACCATTTCTGCTGCTTAGCTACGTAGTTCTAAATAGGCTAGCTTTACAACGTGAAAAATAAAATGTGGGACTGAAAGCGTCCCGCCCCTCCCCCACATTTTATTTGTTACAACCCAGGATGTGTCCGCACAATTTTAGGACTGCTCCGTCAGCCAGTGCCATCGAGGCCATGCTATAAAATAATATCAGCTTATTTTAGGCTTGTCCTAAAACTAATATAAAATGTACAACTAATTGGTTCTGAGTGGAATGAACAAAGCGGAGCTGTTTATTTCCTGATATATCAAACATAAAAGATAACACCTTTGTAACAGTTTTCTCATGCAAATCGTGTTTTTAAATTTAATGACACACTACACGTCGTAAACGGCACATCATTGACATGAGATATTTTAATTTGTTTATTAAACTTGAGTCTCAATAATCATCACAAGATTGGTAATATGTTTTGAAGACTTAATGGGAAAAATTGAATACCCAGGTATGTAGATGATAATAGGTACATGTTAAACCATAACTTTGTAATGTGCAAGATACATATGAATAAAAACATTTATGCCTACTAGTGGCAAATGTAGCATGTACCAGTAGCGAGTGTACAATTAAACCTATCCGATACGATTCGGTATACCTACAATGAAGTCATAATCCATGTATGAGAAGAACTTTAGGAAATTTAATCATTAGCGTAATTAATGTATATATGTTTTTATGTTCCAGGTCAGTATTTTCTGACTACAGGGAAAAAGTGGATTATAGTCCCGCAACAAATTAGTTGCTCTCATGCAATAAGTTCTCGGTAATTGCTATTTTAAACACCAGTAGCAAAAAGAATTTATCGCCTAGTGCATTATCGACATAGTTTTTCGAGCATATTTTGCTTCCAAATTGTTTGCTACCTTTGGGTTTATCCTAGGTAATACCATACATTAATTCAGCAAAAAGTAGTATGAGCCCTCTAGTTCTCGAACTCAAAGATGGAAACGTCAGCATGTTCTTCCAAGTTGCAGGCAAATATGACCGTCACCTAGGAATCATTAACATATTGCGACAGATACTACTCCAAGCAGGACAAAACATAAAATGTGCTAAATTCGAAGCCAATAGTAGCTAAATTTTGCGCTAAAGATAGATCATTGTATTGCTAAGTTACTGCGCATAAAATCAAAGTTTTGTACAGCAACGACCATGGCTCAGGAGCGGATCGGCGGACAAATGTAAATTTTCAACATTTATTGCAGTTAACATCAGGCACGTTGTGGTAAATGTATTTCTCTGTATGTCCGCTCTCCCAGATCAGGGATTAAACATATCCTACTTTTGGGCCAAAATCTCGCGTTGAAATTTGTTGCTACCGCCTATAACATGGTAATCGCTAAAGTAACGCGATAAATTCTTTTACAGAACATGTGTCTTAAGCTATTGCAATTACAGGCGTGAAATTTAGGTGATAACCCCGTTAGTATGCAAACAAGAGCGTAAAAGACAATCAATTTTGTGCCAAACTGTTGCTATAACTGGAAGATGATGGGCGGCATTTGGTTCAAATATTACAGCGGATGTATTTATAAGCTGTATTTTATATTGTCGATATTTTACTCACATCGTGTAAACTGCGTGACAGATTGCCTAATCAGTACTTTAGACTAAGATTCCTGCATATTTCGTTGGTATATTTTATGCCTTTGGAACATTTGTTCCTATTTTGGGTCAAGTTTTTACCAGCATGTACCGATTTTGTGACAAGTGGATACGGTTAATTTTATCTCAATATTCATATATAGTTACAAAACAGGGGGTGAAAATATTTATCTTGCCGTACTTTACCAATCGATTCTACTATCGTCTGTAACTTAGCAAAAAAATTCTACGATTTGTCTTAAGATTCAGCAATAAAGGATTTATATCCATTAATTTAGCTAATTTTATATCTGTTTCGTTTGATCAAAGATGTTTGGTTTAATCTGGCTAAGAAATAATTAGAAGTGCCGCTAAACCCAACTGTCTCAGCGCAGCATCTAGTATACTAAGCTTTTCAGTTGGTGAATTCGCTACTACCGTAACTTTACTAAGATGTCTAAAAACAAGGCAATAAATCTCACTTGATTTTTTCACTGCAATGTATACATAAAAATATGATGTAAGTGAGGTTATGCCAGAAACTAGCTGTTTTACTGATGCACCGTTGAGCAATTGACTAGTCATGTCATCTAAGCATCACCTATGTAAATTTTCCTCCCGGTTCATAAGAATTAGGATTTATCTTACTTTTAGCCTAGTGAACGCAAGCAAATGTTGCTATATATTTCGCAATTAAAATTGAAAACTAACTAAAGCGTTGACCGCACGGGCCTATATTTAGGTGGGTTGGGAGTTTTAACCCCCCCTTCACAATTTTGACAACAGGGTTGGCCCGTGATGGCAACCCCCCCACTTTTAGAAAGTCTTAGGTTCGATCCGGCGCTTATAGACTGCTTGGTATTTAACGGAATGCGGAATGTCACAAAGCGAACGCATTTTTTCCTAGAAATAGCTTAATAGCTTAATAAACCACCCAATATAAATATGTATGTATATCGACATATATACCTATATATATGTTAGAAGAGTAGACCGAGATTTATAAGGTCCATATCTCGATCGCCGATTCTCTTCATTCTCTGCCATTCCTCACATTGGGGCACGGATAGTCACAAGCGGGGGCACCACCCGCCCCTACCGCACCACCCTCCTTAACTATAGGCCTATTACAAGTGTAATGCCCCAGTAAGCTGAATACCATTAACATTTTGGTTTTTTTCCGAAAACTTTTTAACCCCCCCCCCAAAGATTTTGAACAATATCTGGTTGAACGTATACATTTTTAATCACTAACGGTGAGGGAATATTAAAAATAGTGTGTAAAAGTCAGGATTACCAGCCATGAAGCTGCCAGCTAAATTGTATTGTCAAAACTGATTGAAAAATATTTGGTTACAGGCATAATATACGAGATGATATTAACCGAATCTCTTCTGATTAGCTTCAGTTACTTTTATTGACCAAATCTCTCTAATCAGCCTCCAGTTGCTTCTATTGACCAAATCGCTTCTTATAAGCTTCCAGTTGCAGTTGCTTCTATTGACTAGATCCCTTGTTATCAGCTTTTAATTGCTTCTATTATGGAGAGCGCTTTTATTCAAGCTTCCAGCTTAAAGCTATTGGCAAAAGTCAGGTAATGAGACCAAGGCAGATTAATTTATGGGAAACCATTCAACTTAAGCTATCGACTTAAAAACTTCAGCCACATAAAATCAACATTTAATACTAACATGTTTATTCTTATTTTAGCACGATTGCCTAAATTTATTTTGTTTCAGGTAGAAAGTGGAAGCGGCGATTACGATAGCAATTTCAACAAAGTAAGCTTTCATACGTTTTAATAATGCAATTTACAAAATCTTTTACAGTAGTAATAGTTCTATAACAGCATGCTTTACAAGGGAGAAAAAGACTCAGAGCTTATATGTCGGTCTTCTATTTCCTTATTTGTATAGATTGATAATTAAAGCAACGGTGTTGCTAAAATTATCACCGTGCGTGTCACTTTAGGCGATACATCTTATTGCTATAGTACTACTGCTTAAGATGCTCAGGCAAGAGAATGGTTGCGTATGAAACGTGCAGTTTAAGTAAGACCATTTTTAATCTTGGAAACTATAGCGCGTGAACGACCGGATATTTGACCTAAATTTTGACAGTGCATTTTTCTACTAGAGGTAAAGGATCGGGAAGAAAGGTGCGGCCTCCACTATATGGGCAGGCGCTAGCGACGGCCATGTTGGACACCCTGTATGTACGCGTATGTATATATTAATGCATTTATGGAAAACTTTGTGTGAAAGTTTGGGTTAAATGTTGAATAGTTAATAGGCTATAGATTACAAGAGTAAAATTTACACGCATTTTGATTTAAAATATGAATTTCCTACCATCTTCTTTTCTCATTAAGGTCAGTTTATAAAGTATGACACCATACCTATAGTTGTGCTACCTAAGCTGAAATGCACAACTATTTTAAAACCTGAGGGGGTAACATTACCTAAGACTACATTTGTTATCCGATAAACTATGAAAGACTAAAAACTGGTTTTCTAGCTTTCATATTTGAATATCAAAAGTCGAAATCTGAAACGTAATATCTTTCATGCGTGCCGGTTCACCTAAGGTCACATAACATTCATTGTTTAGGGCCGGCAAATATCCAGCATAAATTTAGGACCAATATATGGGTTCTAATTCTCTTACTACATTTATAATTGAGACTCTACGAGCGCAGCTGGTGGACTAATTTCACAATTTATTTATAATTTTGTTAAATAATATTGGAATCACGCAAATTAGCTGTAGCTATAAACGTAATAAGTTGTTCGATTGTCAAAATATATGTCAGATTGTTTGGCAGCATCTATGACAAGGAGACGGCTTGATCCCTTCAAGTGTCCTAAAACATCTTTCGACGGCCAATGTAGTCTCTCTAAGGATAAGCTTGTCTGCTAGGCTCAACATTTTACAGACAAGTTATTCCGTTTTTAAGAAATCCATCACTATATTTGCATTCTGAAGAATAAGTAAAAACAAGTGCTAAAATACCTTCTACTTTAGCTGAGAGGCAAATTAGGCAAATAATAATGTGTGAATGAAATTTTGCACGTTGGAAACGGCCTTTAGCTACAATATACTGTATGACGACTGTCGACTGTTCAGTATCCCATATATCTTCTTTACTTAATATATTAACCACGCATTTCAACTTATTAAATTTTACCATTTTTGTTTGCCTTAGTTCCTATGGTGCACTGAAGAAGAATAAGAAACCAGATTCTTCAAAAGTTTTTATATTGCATCTCATATGTTGTATCTAAGTTACCGATTTCAATCCGAGTTTCACATTTAGTTCTGAACTAGCATTTCTAATCCTACATAACTAGTGTGATGGTTGAAACAGCAGCGATCATAGCACAGCACCTATTCGTTGCAATTTTGTTCCTATATACTAATCCAAGACCAAGAACACTTGGATTAAACTCACATGTTGAGACGAACTCTTTTAATTTCACAAATGTTCATGCTCAACTATCTTCTTCTCGATCCGCGTCGCCGTTTCGGTGGAGTGAGCTTGGTCGTACCGCAATATAGATTAGTTTGCACTAACCGTGTAATCAAAGCCACCAATTACTGCGCATGTTTGTCTTGTATAATTTAATATTCTATGCGTATTTATTGCCATTTCAGGAAGGATTCATGCCAGGATCCGCAAACGGTATGTGATTGTGATCTATTTACTTCATTTCTTTGAGGAGTAAACATAATTGCAACCCGATGTTTTCTAAAACACGCATATAGAGAATTTTGTTGTGTTATCTTAATTATTGTTTCGCTGTTAAATAACAGTTGTAGCATAGCCAATGTGTTAAATGCTTTATGCGCGCTGAAGAGTTCAAACGAATGCTGTAGCACGAGTTTGAGCGAAGAAAAGCAACACAGCGGTTGTATGCATTTGAACGCACGCCTGACTATGCTACAACTGATTTGTTGCATAGCTCAGCGTAGGTAGCAGTGCCTTAAGGTGTTTCAACACACGGCTTCAACTATATATACAGTGTTAGCAAAGATATTTATTGTATTGTCTGAATGGCTCCCAAAATACATATCCATTGCATGGAATTTTGTAAATATCTTAGAATCCTTTTGCATGCTTGATTACTGTGATATGCTCTAAATTGGCATAAGTAGTATATTGTAGTACTAGCTTGTTTCGGCTATTTTAACAAGTTAGCTATGAGTTATGTTGATCGGTAGTTTCGTCAATGTATAGCCGTTGATAAAATAGTCCCTTTATTTACTGCCACAGCCAGGCCTTCGAAATGTTTTTTGATTGGAAATCAAGTGACATTTTATTGAACTCTTGTTTTATTTTTGTGGAATGGGAGAAAATAACAGAATTATATTACTAGTTCTCAAAAGTAGAAGAAAGAGGAGCCATAAATGAGAAGCCATTCGCACCACTTTATGTTCTTTTCCATTATCCCTCAGCCCGAATTTGGTCAATTTTGAAGATACAAGCTGATTTTGGTATCAATCGATTCAGCTCGATGAGGCGGTCCAGAAAATACTCATTTTCCCCAACATCCCTGAAAACATTTATTTTCGATCTTTTGAGGTCCCAAAGGTCCCCTTGGCAACACAAAAATTTTTTCTTCGTAATATGTTCATATTGGTTACCTTTCGACTTGGATTGATGAGACAAATCTACTGGTGTGTAGTTTATTGAAATCTACGCCACCATTAGAAACTTATAAGGGAACAAACAACCCTGAGGGGTGAAAACGAAATGCAGGCCATGCCATTCTCGATATACTAAGCCTAAGCCTTAGTCTTAGCCTCAGCTAAGGTCCTTATATGAGACATACGCTAAGCCTAAACCTATATAAGTGGGGGCTCCTGCGCCCCGAACCCCCACTCTAATCTGTTTCTTTTTCTAACGTTATAACGTACCACCCCTTTCGGTTACTTGGCCCGTATAACTTTCTAACGGTAGCGTAGATTTCAGTGAACTAGTAGATTTTTCTCACACCAGTACATTTTTCTCATCAAGCTGAGTCGAATGGTACCCAATGTGACAATATTCCGAAGAAAAAAATTTTGGGTTCCCAAGGGACCTCAAAAAATCGAAAAAAATTTCCGGTATGTGGGTAAAATGAGTATTTTCTGGACCGCCTCATAAAGCTGAATCGATTGATACCAAAATCAGCTATGTATCTTCAAAATTGGATAATGGGCTGGGGGAATAATGGAAAAGAAAAGAATAATACTGGTATACTCATGCTAAACGACAAACTAATTCAATATCTTAGGGCACATTTACCTTTGTGCTCAGTAACAACGATATACGTTAAAATTCCAAAGAGCCTTAAAAGCATGATGTTATATTCGATACATATGGCGAAGATTTGATATCTCAATATTATGCCTTTCTCGATACACTATGCCTTCATATTTGAATAGGTGAAAACACACATAAAAGGGCTAAGATGGTTATTCTGCAATGGAGGTTTCAGGTTAACTCGAAATTAATAACTGGTTCCCTATATTTGGGCGTGTTTGAAGGACAGCGTGGTTAGTATTACCGAAGTCTGTTAAAAACCTTTACGGTTCCGTCTAGTGCGAGTTGTTCTACACACATCCTGTTTCGCTTTACTTGGTAGTTTTCTTCATTTGACGCTGTTTAAAGTCTAAGTAGTTGGAATTATGACTGCTACAAATAGTTTTTGGTTCTTTTCCGTTATCCCTCCCTGTCCGCGTTTGCCCAAAAATGGTCAGATTCTGGAAATTTTGGTATTTTTGGGATCTTCGAGAACTCCTCCGACCATTTCAATGCAAAAATCGAATTTTTAAATTTTAGATTTTTTCGGGTCCCAACGGTCGTCCTCCCCTTGGGAACCCAAAAAAATTCTTAAAAATTGGATTTTAACCCGCCACTCGACGCGGCTTGACGAGCTGAATCGAATTACGTTATAACAGCATCCGATAACTGTATCCTAAGTTATGGCCAAAAACTGTTCAATTGCTAAGCCTCGCAGCCCTTGATATTTTTTGGCCATAACTTATTATCCGGTTACCGGATCCCGTTAAAATAAAACCATTCGATTCAGCTTGTCAAGCCGCGTCGAATGGTGGGTAAAAATTTAATTTTAAAAATTTTGGGTTCTGAAGGGGAGGAGACCCTTGGGACCTGAAAAAATCTAAAATTTTAAAAATTCGATTTTTTGGTTGAAATGATCAGGGGAGGTCTCGAGGATCACAGATATACCAGAATTTCTAGAATCTGACCATTTTTTTGGCAAACGCGGGCGGGGATGTGTAACGGAAAAAATAACAAGGCATATGTGCCTATGTATTTAATCCATCCCTTTGCGACGCAAAATTGCTTTTCTCTTAGTGTTTCTTGTAGTGAAATATGTTTTCGTATTAGTAGCAGTGTTTATAGTATTGTCGTATCCGTGTATATATTTTGTGTCATGTATTATAAATCTGGGTAACTATAGCTGTAATAAGTTGTTTTATAACGAGTCATATCAGCGTTTGTATGAAATACACATCTCTTCGCGATGCAGAATCGCTTTTCTCTTAGTGTTTCTTGTAGCGAAACATATTTCCGTAATGGTAGTAGTATTTGTATTTGTTTCTGTCGGTATGTTTAGTGTGATTTAATGTGGCATCTGTTGTTTTAGATCGTGAAATTCTACCGACAACCCCTCCTCCATTTATAACACCTCCACCGCCAGAATTTCCAGCTGTTGGTAAGAACTGTGAAATACAACTTGTTTGCTTCGAACAGTGGTGCCGCCTCCACGGGGTGCCACTCCTTAACTTTAGAAATTTGTAGGGAGGCGAGTATCACTGGCCCACTCCTCAAATATCGATGTAAATTGTTTCAAAATCGCAGGCTGACTTGTAAATAATTATACGCCTTCGGCCGTTAATATAACATCCTCCTACACCCTATTTACGAAACAAACGCCCCGAACTCAACTGCTAAAACCACAAGCCCTACTTTACTGTGCCACTGATTTTGACTCATTGAACATAAACACTTAACCGTTTTTCACGGGCATTAAATTCGGATAGAGGCCTTTTTTGGATGACCGGATCCTGAATTTTCAAAGGTGTTAGTGTTACCTACTACTACAGACCTTCTGTACCCAACATTACAACTGTTTGAGTCTTTCCTGCCATATAGTATCGTTGCTATTACCATAGACATATCATAGACTCATCCATCGCCATAAACTAAGTGTGATACCCTTAAACTCGTTAGAATCTGCATGCATTGTACTAGTTACCAAGGTAATATTTCTTGGACGAGTCATTATAAAATACATCTAAGATAATTAAGCTGACTTTAGTGTCCTATTTGTGTAATTAAGCAATTTAGATGTGCTTATGTGATTTTACTGTAGCTAGGTTTTACTTAACTATTGTCCAAAACTATTGAGTGTAAAATTTTCACATTTTGCCAACATTCTTATTAGTTTTACTTCGTTGCACAGACGTACTGCATTCATGATAGAATGAATTGTATCCGATTGCTTTATTCTGCCTAAGAGACAAATGGGGTGTGCGGCGAACGTCTACTATTAGTATACCTTCACTGTAGATGCACCAGAAACGTTGTTATGAGGGAATTACTGTAACATTCCACAAAAACGAGTTAAATGCTCAGGTCTGGAATTTCAAAGGAAAATAACTTATTTTGAGGGCCTATTTTATAAAATCAAACTAGTTATCCGTGCAGCAAGTGGAAACGGAGTGAGGGTAGGCAGTGATTATTGCAAGGTTTCAAATCGCCTCTATGAGCTCTCTTAAATTTTCAGAAAAAGAAGAGCATCGAGAATGTGTGAATTGTAACGCTAAAGCCTTTCTCGTTACTTGTCAAAGCCGTTTGGCTCTCTATTTCTTCTTCCAATGACCAAAAGGGTTCAAAGTTCTTAAAGTTATCAATCAAATTTTTAAGAAAATCTATTGAGTTGTCATTTATCGCCTTGTAGGAAAAAACTAACTATTGCATTATTTAATGCATACCAGTTTAATGCAGTCTCTTTTATCGTATGCAGCATCCCCTAGCCCTACAGACCTTTTCAAGCAATCTGGGTGCAACTGAATTGAAAAATTTGCAAAACTTGACTACTTTTATTCCAAAGGAACCAGTGTGTCTAAGGGCGTCAGTGTCCTATAGAACCATCATCCACCCTCAGCCTCAAAACCTTGAAAATTTTGTTTTTGGACTATTCTTAAACTTTGAATCATATATCGAAATTTGATGCTGTGACAAAAATCATATCAACAAAGTTGTAGCTTTAATAAAATGGTAAGCTCCAATTTTTCATCTTATGCCTTCTGCGAGTACAACCTAAAATATTGCGGACACCGAATGGCTAAAACAAAATACCTATCTCTTGTAGAACTTGAGCACGAAATCATTGAATCAGCGCAAACACATATCTACGGGCTCAGATGCTACATTCCATTAAACGTCGAAATTTAGTTAATATAGGAAAAATTGTATGCTACGTCTAATTTTTAGAAGAAATCAATACTTTTTACCTGCCTGTTCGTTCACAAAAGATGGATTGTTTGTTAACCGATTTCGTATCGGGGACGTAGACGTAAACAGATTGCGGAATGAACTCGAAATATATATATACTTTTAAATACAATTATTGCGCGTTAAAATTCAAAGTTGTTGTTGCTCCACATTGCCCTTTTACTGTATTGCTACACTTGCTGTATTAAGCTCCAATTGGGTCGTGAACTGAGCGTATTGAGTATGCCACAGTTTTATATATTCAAATGCAGGATCAGAATTATAAAAATTAAGACTGGGCTGCGCAAGTATTATTTGTCCATGTCAATCTGAGGGTCTTAATGCTATTTCCTTAAAAAGAACACTATTGTTCGGAGGTTAGGAGCGGCATCTCCAACCGCTATTATTAGGCTCATTATGACTATAGTTCATATAAGACCAGGTTTGGCCTTATTTAATTGAGAACCGCGCAACGTATATAGCTTACGCACGTCTATTTGGCCTTGGCCCATAAGTTAATAAGAAGTCTGCATGCTACAGGGAAAATTAATAGCATTTTATCACAAATTATATTATGCTGAGCCACATATTGTAATGTGGCATAACATGTCTCAGGTGCTTCTTCGCAGAACCATTAGTAATGTTGAGGACATATTTTGTACTAAACTTAAGCTATCACCATAAACTGTCGTATTTTGTTTTTGTCGGTGAAAAATTTGCGTTGCAGAAGAATTTATACTCAATTGAAAAAATTATTTTATTGGGTTTGAATTAAAAAGGGTTTATGTTAGCGAAACATTATTAATAAACTAAATACCATTTTGTTCATAATGTCACAATTGCATCAAATGTATTCGCCAACAGTGCCGAATCCTAAATTCAACGCTATGAAACGTCACCCAGCTGACATTGCCCGATAGGAAATCGTCAATTCTGCGTTAGCGATAGAACAAGTTTAAGTTTCCATTTTGTTCTCTCATATACTTTTAAATACTATGTGGATTTCTATCCGGTTTTCACAAAACAGGATTATTACCTAGCGCAGCTTAAGATTCGTCGCGCATTTATGATTTGTTAACCGTCACAGTATAAATTATAGCGCGGTACAGTGCAGTCAAAATGTAAAGATTTATAAAGTGAAGACTGGTCCTACATCCATATTGGACGCAGTCTCAAGTAAAAAGACTTATAAAGTCAAAAATTAAAACAGATGAATACTATTTTGTTAAAGGTTTTACATGTAGCTAGAAACCCATTGTTCAATGTGAGTTGTTCTGCTTGTCTTATATGCGTTCTTCGTTTATATTAGTGTATAATTGTAGGCGCAAAAGGCGAGCGTGGAGACGCTGGACCACGTGGACCTAAAGTAAGCCGTTTCAATTTATAAAGTAGTTATTTTGCAGCTATCACTGTATACACGACAGCTTTGGTAAAATTTACAGCTAAATGCATTTTGAGCTATGCAATTAATTAGAACATTTATTTAACTACCCAGCATTATCCTCTTCCATTTGAACACGTTTCGGGTAATATATTAGATGTGCCATGCAAAAATTGTAGTGTATTTCTAGTATAAACATTTGAAGACAAAAATATGATACTGAACAGAATCTTGTTCATGTGGAATCTAATACCTTTGCATTCTTCACACAATCTAACAGAAATTGAGGGTGTATATTTTCTGCCACGCAATATTGCTGTAGTTGGCGGACTGAATGCTAAGATTCATCAAGTGCCCATGAAGGGCAATACGATGTTTAAAGAAGTTGGACGTGGAAAAGCGAATTTCAGTTTAGGCTAAGTGATGTTTCCTCAGGAGAAATGTGTCACCTCAAGCAGTTCAATACTGTCCACGACGTTTTGGTCCAAGAACCTGGCGGGATATAGACGTGGCGATTCAAGAACATGATGGATGGATGAGTATAGTGGTCCAAGAACATGGATCGGTGCGGACTCAGTGTTCTAAGAACACGGTGGATATGGATTGAGGGGTCCAAGGACATGGTGGCTTTTAATTCATGTTTATGACTCACCAAATTTGTCATAAACCTGAGGGTGGGGGTTGTAAAACAGAAAAAACAGCCGTGAAGTACCGCGGAAAAAACAACTAAGAGCTGAAGAGTGTCACACTATTCAACAGAGTATCATCATTCAATTTCGGCATATCTAATTTTTCTAATTCGGTACTTGAGTTCTTGTTTTAACCCAGACTAAATTTGGGTATATATACGGCATAAAGATATCTATGTCTTGTATTCATTTTTTAAATGTGCGTGTTACTTTTGATTTTGCTAGTTTAGGCGTTTCTACATTAAAAATTTACGTACTATATGAACTATCCTTTTCAATCAGTTTACATTTAGTTTTGTCGGTAGAAATCATATAATGATGATAAATGTTTCAATGCTAACAAAACCTCAACAGCATTACTTTTTCCATTTTAATTGGCAATGATTAATGCTAGACAATGTAATTTCAGGGGGAACCTGGAATTGGTCAGAAAGGCGAGCCTGGTGAACCTGGTCGAGGATATAGTCAAGCTCACCCGCCACCAATTGGTGCCAAGGGCGATAAAGGTGACAAAGGCGACTTAGCACAAGTACGTGGACTTTATGGCTCATATATGACCTACGATGGTTTATATTTTTCCTAAGTGTGACATATGTTGTTATTAAAAGTTTCAACAATTTTTTTTAAATTATTGAGAAATAATAGGAAATCTTGCTATATAAGAATACCATTATATAGAACATTTATATATAGTAATAGATAGGTATAGTATTTTGCAAAAATTCTGCATTACAATGAAACATTTCCAATAACTTTCACTTTAAAGTCAAATGTTGGTCTTAACAGCCCATATGGTCGAGTGCTTTATATTCTAATGTGTCCCTAATTTTCTGAACTCCTAAAAATAACGCGTTGTTTGTTTTTGTTTGAAAATGACCATGGAGTTGTACTTTTTGTTATTTCTTACAAAGTTCAGTTAAATTGAAATTTTTTGACAAAACCGTTGTTTCAGTGCAGTTTTGGTGGTAATAAAAATCGGTAGTGACCTATATAGGGTATGGTACTCAACCAATATTTCCCTTAAGCGATGTAGGACATAAATATCGTTCTCAGTCGAATCC
>JASANE010030588.1:0-24980 GCA_030248225.1 Trileptium ribeirensis | reverse complement strand
ATACCTAATTGCTTAGAAAATCTTTGGAACGCGTGTCATTCATGGTGCACAATGTATATATCTACAATAAAGCTATATAAGATAATAGAGTGCAATGCGGAGTAAAATATTGTCTATTTTGAACCAAGTCAAGCCGGATGACACTGTGTTAATTAATGTGGCAGAAGAAATAATTACACAATACAGAAGGCAAAATTTTCGAAAGTGTGTTCCATTTGTATTTAATCCTACGCTAATTATTGGATAAACACGTTGTAACACTAGACAATATGACGGCATAAAAATATAGACCATCTCAAAGGTGGATAAACAGGTTCTGGAAAACTTAACATTCAACGAAAAACTTTAAAGCATATAGCTTTCGCTTTACAACAATTTGTCAAAGCTATAGACAGAACAATTTATCTAACCTTTATATGAAGCAATTTCAGTAAAAAATCAATGCATCTTACTTTTAACTTCCTTGTCGAAAATAACCTTTCCATTAACGTCAATCTCAATTTCCATCAATTGCTTCGGAGCGTCCACCGTGAGTCGAAGGCATACTAAAATTTTCTCAAAGAAAAGCTGGAAAAGTCTAAAAGTCGGCTATCGAATCAGTTATAATTGTGTTTGGTTACAATAATGCTGTAGGCTGCGACAAAAGATTACTATTTCCTTGTTAGTCCTGATTCTTCAAAGATACGAGATCGCTTAAACTTCACATCGAAGGTATTTGAAAATGTCAATTTATTCAGCAATCAGCGGCAAAACGCTGTTGGTAAACCCGACCGATATTGTTTCACAAAAGCTTTGGATAAAACTGCTTTTAAAATTGCTACTAATTTACTACGTTTGGGGTACACCAGATACTTTCATTTGACCACGAGGTTAGTATTCTCACTTTTGTTCTCCATGGCCACGTGATGTACGTTTACTTGCAAAATCGATAATGTCCAATTACTTGAACGAAACCACATAAATCGCGCAAAATAATGTATAACATGAACAAACTCAAACTAATATAGGTAGGTCCATACATGGCGGCATGGGGGGTAGGGTCCCGCCTCGACCAGTTTTGGGGCCGGACCCTAGTGCAGAAACTGAACTCGTAGGCGAAAGATATGGCTGGTAGGACCAAAAAAAGGTCCTCACGACCAACTCCCCAGGAAAATTTGGCCGGCCAGGGGGGTTACCCCCACTGGGATGGCCGCGACGCCCCCCCCCCCGTGGGGGGCCTCTACCCCCTGGTATGACCGACCGCCGCCATGTATGGGTAGGTTTGTGATGGACATTTTGGAAGTCTTATTATGTGGTAATAGTTGTTGGTTCGATATCACTTCCATGGGTGACACTCGTGAATTAAAAATTTTAGTTAATTCGACCAATCCGTTCCCAAGTCATAAATAGTAAGCAGCAAAACTTGCGCATATTTTGTGCCAAAATAAAATATGTGATCCCATTTCGTTTTGAAAGGCATTTATCCAATTTCACGTTTTCGCTGTGGGTAATAATAATGCAGCCCGTTTGGAAATTTAATACTAGCAGTTTAGTACGCTGAGAAACATTACTTCACCACATATGTACGCTGAGAAAAATATATTTTGGGTGAACAATTCATCAATTTTGGGGGAAATATTAGGTAATTATGGGTGAAACTTTTTGTAGTTTTTGGGTGAACAATCAACTTCCTTGATAAACTCGTGATAGAATTAAATTTGAGCTGAGTTTCATCTAAATACAGTAGTGCTCATCAAGTAATAATAATAGGATTATGTGCATTTCGTACATTTCTGCAAAGATACTTAATTGGAGAAAATAAATTCACATTAACGCCCTCGTTTAATTACGTGTTAAATCAAAATTTCTTATACTTTGGCCCTAACTAGTAGACAATCCGAATGCTCGGTGATATAAAGCCATGTAATTAATTACGACAATTTTAGTTAAAAATGGAATTTAATATTTTCATATTTTGATACTTTAAACATTGTTTTGGCTAAACTGGATGCTAAACGGAGTCTACAAATAATTCCTAGATGACACATAGGTCATTTTTGCATATGTTGGTTGGTCTCTTTTGGATCAACAAATATATGAATGAAACAAATTTTCCCAAACTAAAATGATTGGTATTAAGTAAGGCATACTGAACGATAATTTAAGTAACCTTTTTCTTCTTTCGGTAATTTTACTGTTGTGCATGAAACACATGTCGAGTTGTGACAATCGAATGACATTTCACCATGGCATACTCCGAACGACGAGACTATGCTCGCCAACACCAGTGATATTGTTAAAATTCGAAGCATTGCTTTGTATTAAATTAAATTATAGAATCAATGAAAATATAAGATAAATATTATAAGAACGAGTAATCCCAATGCCGTAGAGAGTTATAGTAATGCTTGGGCTCTGGATTCCAATTCTCTTTTCCCACCGAACGTTCTTTTTCTCCTCAATCGTTGTTGCACATTTTGATAATCCCAATGCCATAGAGATTTATAATAATGCATCTGCTCTGGACTCCAATTCTCTTTTCCCACCGAACGTTCGTTTTCTCCTCAAATGTTGCACATTTGGATAATCCCAATCCCATAGAGATTTATAATGATGCATCTGCTCTGGACTCCAATTCTCTTTTCCCACCGAACGTTCTTTTTCTCCTCAAACGTTGTTGCACATTTTGATAATCCCAATGCCATAGAGATTTATAATAATGCATCTGCTCTGGACTCCAATTCTCTTTTCCCACCGAAGGTTCGTTTTCTCCTCAAATGTTGTTGCACATTTCGATAAAAACTAAATTTGCTTGCTATTGCGTAGACAGTTTTTATTCCACGTTGGGCTTCTGATTTCGTCAACTATAGGTTAGTTTACCAGTGTTTGAATCGGCCTGTTTAAGGTAGAACGCACATTTAAATTTCTATAAGTCATGCTAGAGAGTTGAACTTGGTAGTTTACAGCTCGCAGAGGTAGATCCCGGGCGATTAAATATAGTCGTGTTTTGTGACTTTTGTGAACAAGCCAAATCGACAAAATGCGTTACACCATAGGTGTCGATGATGGGGAGTGGATAGGGTTTACTCTCTAATGGTCGGACCCCCAAGCCATATTTACCCTTCTCTCCCTCCGCGTCACGCTCACCTGCAGGCGCTCCGAACAGTGCGATAAAAAATTTAAGCAAATATAGTGGTAAAATTGGCAAAAATTTTGGTAAAATTAACAAAAATTTGGGTAAAATTGGCAAAAAATATCAGTTGGGGATCTATTCCCTCTACGCCACTGAGGTCCTCCCACAACCGCCCCATAGTCTACCCCTTAATTCGGCGAACTTGAGACACCTATGCATTGCACTCTACTCGCGTGGTCACTTTTGTTAGAGATTCATTCGTATTGATTAATTTATAGGTCGTAGAGATAGGTAGCGTGGTATGCGAAGCCTTAAATTTGACAGAAGTTTTGGCATTTTGTGAACAAACGAAAGCGACGAACTGCGTTACGCTCTACGCAGATAATCGTGTTTTTTAAGATTTTAAGGAATTTTTGATATATACGAATAACCACTTCGAAAGATCTTTGCCTACTGTAGTTGTATGCATTTATGATCGAACAACATGCATTTTTTCCTCGGACAGAAACTGGATGTTTCTTATGGTGTTAAAAGAATTTAGTCCATGTTATTAGTAAGGGAGAGCTCACTATTTGTTTCGGTAGCTGCTGCATAACCAACATTAGCAGAATATAAACTAGAAAAGAACTACGTGCTTGAAATGACAAAAAGTATGCAAATTCAATAGTTTTAGTTATTTATAACGTTTTCCCGAATCATAGATCAGCGCAGGCTCGATTTTTGAAAACGACACCAAATTTTCTATGGTAGTAGATATCCAGACCATTTTGCGTATTTTTTGATCCTATATATTTTGTTAATGTTGATGAATTTTTCTTTATTAATTCATATCAGTATCACACTACGATAGAGACGTTTTAGACCATACAAAAATGAGGAAGCTAATTTTAATATTGAATTTTTGAAAGCAATCTATCTGGAGTAGGAAAATGTACTAACTCTGGCTTTAGTTTGTTTTCTTTCAAGTGGCATAACATTTAGCGGTACCTGGTCAAAATACTTATTGGCCATAACCTTGTATAGCCCAAGTGCACAAATGCTTAAACGTCAAGCAACCGGCAATAACTATACAAATACAAAAATAATAAGCTTTTAATGCAAATTAATCAGTGCAAACATGCAATATAGTTAAAATGTGACAGTGCTTAAAGAAGATTAGGCGGCTGATAACGTTTGCTCTTGTATTGTTGATACGGAATTTGCAAAATGTTAATAGTCTTCTAAAGCTTTTAGATGTGCAAGTATTCATTGCCTATTGAGCGTAACAACAGCTACGAAAGGCCAGATCATTTACGATTAAATTCGTGAGATTACCCTATCACTAATCATATAATCTATTCGATTGTGGTATAATGTGCCAAATCATCATACCGAATCTTTGTTGAACTCGATAAATGACGCCAATAGTTTCGGGTTATATAATTTATAATTTACCTGGCGCTTCGCTGTGATCGTTGAATTTATCAATGTTCTTCATATGGCGACGAGTACTTGTCTATGACAAAAATTATAACTAGATCTGGTCTATACGCGCACACCAGGATTTTTCGAGTAAAAAGTTTTGAGCAAAACGTTTGAACGCGTGAATGCACCTTAACAATTAAATGTTTATTAAATTTTGATGAAAATTTAAACAAATTTTGAGCTCAAATTTTGAGCTTAAGATTTGACTAAAAATTTGAACGTGTGATCGATCTTACGTTAGATACCCTGCAAGTACCTTTAGTGAAATTAGTTCTCATAATGTGAAACTACATAATGTAAAGGCTGTCATAAAATTATTACATGTTTACCCATATAAACATTAGCTATATTAAACTTAGTGTTAAATAACCGTTTATCAGTGTTGAAAAAGGGCGATTTATATAGTATTTGTATAATACATTCATATACATCGTAAAAATTTGAGCTAATTCAAGTCGATTTTTTTACGATTCAATGCAGCTTGTACTTAAAAATATTCTAGCCTATAACCGGTTATCAATTGGCATAATTATTCATTCGTCCGGCAAATTTTGCCTTTCGAAATACAGATATTGACTTTTACTCTTGCGCGAAGTAGACAATAGAGACGCGTAATTATGAATGATGTAAGTATTACAGCTAAGACCCTAAACACTGTTAAAATCCTTGACGAAATCGGATCATTTATTACAAAGCGAAAGCAGATTGTAGCAAAACACAGGCCCACTTTGGATGCAAATAAAGATCACAAATAAATAGACACTGACACGCTGATATTTATAAACTTCATATATGTTTGATTATAAAAAGTTAACCACATACTTTAATCGGTTTTTGAACTACGGTTGTATACACAGGACTCGCTCCCAATCGTTCGCAGTTCCATCCTGTCGTTGGGACTAACGGTTGTTCAAGATCGTCCGAAATAAGCTTTGGTTTATGAAGGCGAGGATTAAATTTAATTACAGCTCCTGTTGTTACATTATTTGTAAAGGTAGAACTGATGGACGGATTTTGTTAAATTTTTTCAATAACGTACGGCAAGGCATTACTAAATTCCATATCTTAATGGAGCAGTAGTTGAGTAACAGTAAAAATTTCATCGCAAAGTCGGTTGGAATTTAGGTAGCTTTTAAAACGGACTTGCTATTAGACCAATTTGGTTCAAATATTTCTACTGTTTACGTGATTTTAGGATGTTTGGTTCCGGTAGTCATATAGTTAGCTGTGGATCATACGCAAATCTCATAAGTTTTGCTACTATGAGCTATATCATGTTAATAGCTGCGGCTCCATCTGGCTGAATGTTTCATAGTGTATGCTTCTGATCATGAGGTGACATTTACCGCCTGTGTAGGTTAAACAAGAAATTAAAGTAAATTTATTTATACCATATTTCACTGTTGCGGGATTATTCGGCATTTGTTGTACGATGTGTGTAAGGTCGGTTGATAACACATTCGATCTTAATATTTTGGTTCCAACCCCATGCGCGAGACTACAGATCGAGCTATGCTTTCGTATGCGAACCCTTTAAGCTATTTTTTCTCTATATTATATACTAAACGCCTAGGTTGGTGAATTCCCAACTATCTTAAAACTAGTTGGACTTAATGATAATCAAAAAAGAAGTATCAAAAAGAAAAAATCATCAATCAAAAACAGAAACAGTAGAATTCTGAGGCCTAGCTATGTAGAATTCGTCAAGCCGACAATAGTGAAAGGCACAACTATGTGACTATATCCTTTGGGGCAAAATAGCATCATGGGTCATGCTCTTTCGTATAAGACTGTGGATTTCGCGCAAAAATTGCGTTTTTGTCTCGAATAATGCAAAAAGGCCCAAACCGTAGATGGGAAATATCTCATTTGTATTGCACATTTAGTATCATTTACCACGAAATGCACAGTTTTTTTACAAATTTTTAAATTATTATTTTACAATTAAATCATACTTTCTACATTTAAAAGTTTCAATGTATTTGCAAACTATACGCTATAGTGAGATCCTCGCGTTAAGCAACGTTGCTTTGAAAAATGTGGTAGAAATAGACAATTGCTATTGTTGCGGACGCTAATCATTAAAGCTATTATACCGCTAACGTATACATGTATGTATGCACTTTAAATATTTTTAAACTTCACTGTTAAAATTATTGATAATACGGACTGAGTTTTGGGATCTGAAACCTCGCTGAAAAATATACATACCAATCTGTACATATAATGGTTAATATGGTTAACTATACTTTAAATAGGTTATTACGATCCATTACTATATTCATTTGGCCGCAAAGCCCGTGAGCTCAGAAGAATCCCGATGAAACATTTGGGGCACCATTACAGAATATCGAAATTTGTATGACAAGTCTGAGATTTCTTCAATACGGTCCAAGGTAATTTATTTAATGGTTGCGCCTCGTGGTGTAATTTTAACATCTAAAAGTAAAAAGACTATCTTGACAAGAGCATCATTTCCGTTATTTTGGTTTGCTTGACTTGTCCATGAAATGGTTGAAACAGCGGACGCGTACGACTTTAAATACTTTGCCACGACACCATAATTTCCTCCGTAAAATTCTATACAGCTTACTGTCAATATCGTATTTGTACAACAATTCCATGGATAATTGATAGTAAATACTGTTAGAAATGTTACATAGACCATTCAAGTTTTAACCGATTTACTGGCTCGTATAACGGGACGTAATGATATATGGTCGTATGCTAGAGGTAGTAGATTAATCCACTGGGTTCACTGACCCCTTGCAAAGCCGAATGCATCCCCGTCGACTCGATTACTACTCTGTGGACCTCTGACGCCGTGCATGAATGAATATAGGTGTACCGCTTAAGTTAACAGTTTAAACGTTAGCCAAATTAGGCGTTCCCCATTTACATAGTTTTACCGAAAAATGATGATTACATTCCGAATGATAGTTCTGAATTGTTTTCTGAATTATTGTGAGCTGTTGTGAAATTTCGAGAGCTTACTGGCTGATTCGTTGAGACTGCTGGGTCACCAGCGTAGGTTTTTCTTATAGGTATGGCTAGCTGATATACAAGAAAAACATATGGTTTCAAAGAAACGAATATAAATGTATAGAATTTTCCATAATTAAACGGTCGAATTTGCCAGTGACCTTCGCTCCTGGATAAAGCGATTTTGACATTATCTTTGTTGCGTTCGACATCCAGAATTTATCCAAATTTAAGAATCATCGTTGACCTCCAGCACACGCTCCTTTATATAGATAAACCAGTAATTGTTGCACGGCTATCCTCAAAATTTCAAAATGCATCTAAAAGATAGCGCCACCTTTATTACATTTATGCAAACATAGCGCCACCTTAGAACAAACAATTCAATGCGACTTAAAACGGTCGACTGTGGCTATTAAAACTAATGAAATCAGATTTGTTGCAGTAGCTTTTGTCCTTTGCTAGAAATAGTTGTTTCAAATTGATACTGTAAACACTGAACAAGATAACAAGGAGAAATTCATCAAGACCGAAATAGTTCTTTTATAATTTTTGCTGCATTACCAAGTGGTCGGGTCACAAAACATTTCGTAATTCACAAGGTCACATAACTATAATTCAGCATAACCATGACAATTTATGATTTGGCGAGTGGAATATGCAAAATATAGTTGCAGCAGCTAGGAGGCAATCTGGATATGATAGCACAGATTGTATTGTCAGACGAAAGCGTTTTAAGCGTAATCGCCTAATTTTAGCAATGTCTATATTACTACTGGGACAACCCTAATATTGTTGACCATCATTAAATCTCACACCACTGGTATCGATGTGTGCCATCCACGCGTTCCAAATAACTTTCCTGATTGGATTTGATATCGCCGTTACTAAAGTCATATTCCTTCAAATGCTAAAAGAACCATTTTTCCTGATTTAGCAGTCTAGAACCCTCTGACAATAAAATACATGCTCTTAGTGGATGGGAGATTAAAATAATGCTATAGAAAATTACACTACAGAAGTTAGTAACTGTTTGAACTGCGACTTCACTAATGCTTGATTAACTAGAAAATTTCTTAAGAGGTATTATTATAACATACGGTTATAAACATTGAAGGTTGACGTTACTTAGCTAACTAGCAATTAGCACACAGATCTACGATAGATAGAAAGCTGCTGCTGCATCCAAGATGCGATGGTGGCCCTACCTCCCGAGTACGGTCAAATATCATCGACACTTGGTACAACTATCATAGATGAAGCCCCGTTTTCCCTCTTCGCTCGGTGCGCTAAAAATATTTTGTATTTATGACCAAAATTACACAATTATGTAGAAAAATTTGGAGAAAATAGGGAAGTTGTTGGTAAGAATTAAAGGATAGCAGGGTTATTATTATTTTCAGCCGCCTCTGACTGAGACGTGAGCCAAAGAATGTAGCATTGCATTTTAAGCAGTGAACCAGTTAAAGTAATCATTGGAAATAGTCTTGTACCTAATGGCAGAATTTAGGCTATTGTGGCATTCCGTAGTTTTCATCTGCTCTGGGCCTTTCAAGTGTGATTGTTTTATTACGGTGATCTTACTACCATAATTAAAATACGCTGTAAAGTTTACGTAAGATGGATCACGTTGTTTCTAGAGGATATAAATATAAGGGGCTAACAATTTCAAAATTTTAGCCCAAAAAGTTAGTGTTTGTTTTCCCTCCACAGCAAATAAAGTTGACGTATGTAGCGTAGAGCAAAACTTTTCTGTTCAAATTTTGGCTTAGACTTTGGTTTATTCTAAGGCTTATATCATAAGTGATTTAAAGAGTAAGAAAAGTTCTCTCTTAGGATTCGGTTCCCCAAAGCCATGTTTATCCAAACTCCGCTCCAGAAGTATCTCTCCTCCCACCCCCCCCCCAACCGAACTCACCTTAAAGATACGAAAATGTTTACGACCAGCCAAAGGGAACAACTTGATATGATGCGTTAGTTTGTACACCTTTAATCAAAAACTATGCAACACAACCACAAATCTATACAGCGCGTTCTTTCGCGCATCAAATGTATAAAATTCCAACACTGTCACCGCTTCAACGATGGGTATCAACGCTGTAATTAAAAGCTTATTTCGATCAAAAGTTAACATTTAACAGGTTGATCTATTTTAGGACAAAAAAAGGATAAATTTATTCATCAGATGTGATGAGCAAAACTGACTTAATCACTGAAATTTGATCTATAATATTGTTAGCAGTTTCAGGGCCGACGGCGATAGCCTTTTCCAAAACACACCCTACAAATATTGTCTATAATGCGCGCTTTAGGATTTGTCGTAGAGCAGTTGAAAGGAATGATAGCTGTATTATTTCAACTGATGTCCTGCGTGCATAGGTATAGATAAACCAACGGTAACAACGTAAATGTTTGAAACAGTGCCGAAAAAAATTTTTTTGTTAGTTTTACATTGTTGAACATATATTTTGTCGTACCTCGTTTAGTGTAATCTTTAAAATGTATGAATATGTGACGCATAAGCTTGACCAGCAACACATGCTAATAGTTTTGACTGCCGTAGTCATAGTCACCGTGACACCACTGTGAGGAAACCTTGTATGACCGCAAACATACTTAAGTGTAAATCAGAAAACGACTACATCCTCGCACAACGTTAAGTATGGAACAGTGACTGAAAATCGTAATCTTGTGGCTGATTTTAATTATGAATTCCAGATAAACCAGATTATAGTTCATGCCAGTTGGGAGCAATAAACCTTATAAGAAGTTAGGTCAATCAGACCATGTTAGCACAGCCGAACATGTAATATACATAGCAAAAAATTTATTGATAGTATATACAGGAATTGGTTAATATATACAAATATATACACTATTATACAAAGAATATACAACGAAATTGCCATCGGTAGCAAAGCTGGGCTGTTCAAAAGCCGATTTAGAGTATATCATCCGTCTTTGTTTTATGATCTGAAAAAGTTACCGCTGTGAACCTGTGTCCCTTTACGACAAAAGTTCTTATCAATTCCATCTAGTGTAATGAAGTGAGAACTGTGTGAAAAGTATCTGATTTTGAAAAATAAAAAAATAACGCATACTTAAACTCTACCGACGATATTTATTTAATCGTTTTACCATATAAGAACAAGGTCATGCCTCAAAACCAAGCAGCGATTAAACTTTCGTCGTATTTCATTAATAAAAAATTTGGCTTATATTGGCGGCATCAGAACGATATTTGTAACAGGGTTACTTAACAAAGAAATTAAACATTGTATAATTTTCTTTCCATAGGCCGGTCAATATTTTAGTAATTAATGATATAGGTACTTACTAGAGAACGGGAGAGCGAAAGAAACTATATCTGAAAATAAAAATATTTGAAACATTCATAAAACCAATTTCGGTCAACGTAGAAATTCAATTTTCTCATAGTGCAATTTTAATTGAAATTTGGTGGATTTAAAGACATTTGGCTATAAATTATCCAGCACAAGTTACACGGGCCAAAGTAACCAAGAGAGACGTAAGTAAAAGGTAAGAAATGCCTTTCTCGATATGCTAAATCTAAGCCATAGCCTTAGCCTAAGCTAAGGTGCTTATGTGAAACATAAGGACCTTAGCCTACGCCTAAGTCGGGGGGCTGCCGCCCCCGAACCACTCGTTCTAAGCTGTTCTTTTTTCTAACGTTATAATGTAACAAATCTCAGAGTTACTCGGGCCTCTATAAGTATCAAACTCATTCAATTAAACGACAAAGTACCGCTGATTTACGTACCTATAAAGTAAAAAAATATATTTTAGCTTGTTAAATATAAGCATTTTCATGATGAAGTAATAAAAGAATTGTTGTTTTATATTTTTATCACTCAGAAATCATCAGATTTCGAATGTACAAAAATGTAACAGTTGTAGCAAGGTTTGCCGTGCATTTATGAATAGCATTCGTCAGAATGTTGCTGGCTGCTTTACGTAAAAGGTATTGTAAAACAACCAAGTTTCAAGTCAAATACTTTGTTCGGAATGAAAAAACCACGCCCGGTGAAATCAAGGCACGCGCTGAGTGTATGATTTGCCAAATCTTGATGAAAATCTGTGAATCGAACACATATCCACAAAAGTCGATAGATAAACGGGATGACGGAGCAAAGACCAGGGTTAAACGGCTTCAGCTTGGCTGAAAAATTATAACTTGGCAAAATACAAAGGCAGAGAATACGTACGATTATGAATGTTTAATTTTAGGATAATACATTGAGGAAGCTATATGAAAATTCATTCCACAGTACAACTGAAACTTTTCACCTTAAAATATATGTGTATGATTTTAACATTAAGGTCAATAATGATGGAAACTTATTTTTTTTAATTAAAGTTTAAGAGTTAAAACAATTATATGTCAAAGATACCTCGGATGTTGTAAATTAAACAACATTGTTTAGAGCTTGAAGGCAAAGAAACAGCAGGAAACCACGTAGCCGACGAGGCATGTATCGTAGTATAGGTACATAATTTAGCTCCAAATCAATGGATAGATACCATAACCATTTTAATGTGTCAAATATCTAATAACATGTGTCATTTAGAGGTTAAGCATTAAGTAATGCAACAGAAATCAACTGGAGCGTCGGCGAATCTCTAATGGGTCCCACGCTACGCTGCATGATGCGCCTGCTGGAAACCCGACAGCAATGGCCCATAATGTTCATTCTTTAGTCTTCCGCATTATTTTATCGTTAATCGTTGTTTTATGCATCATTTACCTTATGATGTGTGCGGCAGGGCCCTATCTCATAACGTTCTGCTGCAGCTCTAAAGCGAAGTATGGCCAGCGGCGATTAGCCATTGTGACATTTTTTGGGCCGAACAAATACAAATGCCCTACAAATAAATTAGCTAATAGTAAAACGCGGCTGAAAATTGTCATAAGGAATTGGCCCGAACAGTCAGAAATATATTACGGCAATGGCAAATCATCACAAAAGGAAATTAGTGAAATATATTCTTGTATATTCGTAAAATGTCCGTCTAGTTGCATTGGTACAGTTTTCCTGCAACAAGGAGCGTGTTTTACGTAGCTACTAAACTAGCTTTTAGAATACGCCTAAACAACAATTTTGAAAATAGATATATCTACCTATTTATTTTACTTGCATTTGTGCGATTAGTACTGCTTCAAGTACTAGCTTCAAGTACTACTAATCTTGCTCTTAGCGTAATATATATATTTTCCAGTAGTCCGTCCCGGCAACCATATCATGACACACAGCCGCCACCGCCTAGTAAAAAATGGCTATTTATCTTATTTATGAAAGGCAGAATATCGCTGCGTGCATCTGCATCTTCCGGTCATGGGCCGGAATTGTGTCTATGACAGAATGCGGCCCTATGTGCATACATCTTGAGGTAAATGACGCATTATTAGAATACGATATGGTCCATAGGTGTTGAAGATCCGTCTGCCTAAGGAAATAGATGATGGGAAAGGAGGTCCTTGGAAGCGAATTTGCGTCAGGGAGGTGTTAAATTTTTGAAATGCTTTAGGAGCTCAGAATTTTTCCAATTTTATAAAATTTTCCCAAATTTTTGGCTACTTGCGATAAATTTCTTCTAATTTCTCCTTTTTGCCAATTGTACCAGGATTTTTGCGAAATTTCACCCTATATACTTCATTCGGCGTACGCTAAGAAATGAGGGGGTTGGTGTAAAGTCTCCGAAGGGGGAGGGGTAGATTTCGCTTTTTGGAGAGGTTGGCCGACCTTTAGGAATGTAACCTCAACTCCCCCTGTCGACAGTTATGATATAGTTCCCCCTCGCAGACCTTATTGCCAAAGAATATGAGGGTATAATCAGCATATCTATAGATGCCTGTCATTGCTTACAACAACTTACTTGATATTTCTTTATGAAAGATAGTTTTATCATTGAGATCAAGTTCGATATCTAATTCTTGTTTCTTATGTTGGTACGTTAAATACAAACATACTGAAAATAAAAAAAACAACATTTGTACGAATAATATCAAGTGTACAGTGGAAAAATTTTGGTATCGAGCTTGAAAGTCAAAGCAAAATCAATAAGTCTATCCAACATTAACTGGTGCCTTCTAGTCTGATTATAGCGCTTCAGACGACAGGGAAGCGGTCAGTGTTTTTGGCTAACCAAATTGATCATAGAAATTGCAGTGTATATCCGTAATTCCAAGTGTTTCAATTGGATATGCGTATTATGCGACTCAGGGGATCCTTCCAACTCTCTGCTAAACTGAAACAATATTAACATTAATTTTAAGGAACATTCCTCTTCACTTGGTTTCTTTATCGATCTCAACCACAGTAACCTAGTAGGTGAAACAAAATTCAAAAAAATATATATTTATATATTTATATATTATATATATATTTATTTATATACATATTTATTTATATATATATTTATATTTATATATATTTTACAAAACCGCACAGTGACATGCAAATTGTTACTACTGGGCTTAGTCAATAGCTAAATACAAGCGTTAATGTATTTTTAATGTGTTATTGGTTTTTAATTTCTATTTGGTAAGCCCGCCGGACATGTACGTAATTTTCGATGTATACCAGAAGCTTCACTTTTATTAATACAAGAGCCATTTTCAAAAACCTTCGAAATATTTATAAGGTCAAAAATCTTCTTTCTTTAATGCGGCGTTTGCGTTATAAAGGACCCTCTATGTGAAAGTTTTGTCTCATTATGGTTTAGACCACACCATCCAGTGGTAAACGGTATATACCCACACTATGTAATACAAAAGATGGTGTATGAGACACCATTAACGTAGCGATAGTGTCTTAATCTACCTATTGCTTTTTTATTGACGGTGTCGAGGACTCTATACACATACCGATTATATATTGCGTGTAAATTACAGCATGGTGTAACTAACACCATATAAAATTTACGGTGTAGTCTACACCATGCTATTACCGACAGTACACTGCAAATACCATCAGAAAGACCATGGTGTCCAAGACACCATATAATAGATGGTAGAAGAGACACTCAGGGTGAACAAAACTTTCACATGTGGGGTCCTTTATAACCTAAACGCTGCATAACGTCCTTGAAAAATAAAATTATTAACCAGGAACCCCGATTTGGTTCAAATTTTAGAGAGCAAACTTATAGATATAGCATCAATATAATAACTCCATTCATGAGACAATAAACTAAACAAAATTAGACAATAGACTAGCTAGACTAGAAAATCGGTAGTAAAACGCAGCGATTTCCAAAACTGCTATTTTCTATAAAACTAGGGAAAGCTTGGCATGAATTTGGGTCAAATTTTCGCAATATCCGTAACAATAGACTGCACGATCACAGCATTTTTATTAGCGCATGTCATCTAAGCCAGGGAATAAACTGTTCAAAACATCATTTTCGAACTAAATTATTGTTATTAATACCATTAGACTTTGCTATTGACTTTATGCAGCTCACACGTTAAACACAAGATTGGACATAATAGATTATGCACGACTAAACTTAACTTGCGTCCATTGACTATCCTATTTTGTAATAGCCGATAGCGAATAGCAAACCGTTATTATGAAACAAATGCCGAAATTTCAAAGGTTTTTCGATATCAGAAAATTTGTAAAATCTGAATGAAATAAGCACCTAAAATTACACCTTGTGTTCTAACAGATTTTGACGATTTTGAATTTGCAATGAAAACTGGTATCTAATAACTGCCAGCTTTTGACTTGTATTTGTCGCTGTTCGCGAACAAATTTAACGTAATAGTTACTCACAAATTAATCCGTATCTTTGTTTAGCTTGCAGTGTTCGCGAGCAACGTCATAGAATCCAAATCAGGTAGATTTTCTTTCGCAAAAAATATGGTAATTTTGGTTGAATTTTCGCGAACACAAATTTGCCGGATTACTATCCCAGAGTTTTGTGTTCGCGAACAGTTTTACGCCGGATTGCGGTTTATCAAGAAACATTCGTTAACAGATTTTTAACCGAAATAGCAAATAGGATTATTGATGGGTGTGGGTTAAGTTTACTGTCGCATTACACAAGACGCTCTGGTGATAAACGATATAATTTATATGTTTTATTTTTGATATTGACAAACCAATTTCCCCAAAACCATAATTTAGAAGATTGATTCAAGATCGCAATCGCGGTATTAAAGCTGACGTTAAAAATTGAACTAAATTAATTTTTTATTTAAATATAAATCATATAAATAATATTTTAGTCGGTGAGTAATAAAAGTTGAAATAATTAATCTTACAATTTTCGTGGTGGCTCGAAATATTAAACGTATTGCACGAGACGCACGTATTATTGTAGCAATCGAAAGCTGTTTCATGCTCTCGGCTGATGAATTCGTTAGCGGTTGATGTCAGTAACACTGCAGTAGCCGTGATCAATATTGATGACAATAGTATTTTTAGTAGCATGATTGAATGTTTATGGAATATATTCTGCAGAAAAAAATGAAATAAAGTATGAATTTGGCTGAGTCAAGAGCGTAAAAGGGAAGAGTAATACACTTGCCACCACTCTAACGTTAAACCGTGTTTGATTTCATGAGTGTTGTTATACCTATCCACTCTTTTGTAGTGACGTCGAAAGTTGTAAATTTTCACTTTTGGGTGGTATTAAATAACCCCCAGAAAACTGATGAGCTCCAACCTACAATCTGCGCCCACAGAACTGAAGAGTCTGCGCGTCGTGACTATCACAGAATTAAGTGGTTAGGTTAAACACGCCTATGAAATTTAACACCGATTTATATTAATTACAATGTGCTGAAGTGTAATACTCTCCTCTTGTACACCCTCGGATTATATAGTTGCATCGTTGAATCTATCTTGGGGTCTAACAAAAATTGGGACAAAATTCATTCCGTCACTCCAGTTCCTGAACTTGAAGTTGAAATATCCGCGTGCTCATCGAATAGCCTAATGTATGAAATTACACTTGTTTACTAATGATGATCGTGATGTTATTGTAGCCAATTCTAAATTAAGATTTTTGCTGCTTCAAACATTTGTCAAATTAATAAAATATGATATCTCATTTGAAACATCTACGTGACAATTTAATTCGTAAAATCTTGTTGCAGTGCCTATGAGTTTTGCAATATATTGAGCGGTGATTGTTTGCATTACATGAGCGTAAAAGCTCGATAATCAACAATATATTTACCGGAATATGTACAGATTTCCTTCGGTTGACTATAAAAGGCAACAATGTTCGTACTCAAATTACAGACGCTCATGTGAACTTAAACGTGTCCGTTGTTCGTCTTATAAAGCTGCCCATAATCATCCTAACTTCGTCGTAGTAACTAAGTAGGTCTTTGTCTCTTGGTGTAAATTTAAATTGGTAAATGGCACAAAACTCAACAAACACAGATAATATCTAACGTGCGTTCTAACGTTTCTTATGAAGTGCTGTCTCTGCAACCAAGCAACTTTAAGTGACCAAAATCTTTAGTAAATAAATGAAACACATGAAATAAATTTGTGTGTAATATTTTGACATGAGTTGGTTTAACGCTGTGCTGCCGGCCTTTGGTAAGGATAAAAATTAATACCGTGTTATCCTAGTTTCTCAATCAGCTAGAATTAGTAATTCAGCTTATAAATCCATTAAATTTTATGTTCTTTTACGCCACAAGTACCCGAATTTGGGGGCCAAAAATTTCAATGTGTTCGAATCAATTTCGGTTTGCATAATAGATATTGTTGTGAACAGACTATTTAGCTCAATAATATTACTTTCATTTATAACAGTTGTATTTCTCGATATGATTGCGCCAGAAACAGGGAAAATCAGTTACAATTTGCATGCGATAGCTAATAGTAACATAATACGTATTTTTAAGATTTTTGAGCTATATTTTTCACGTTTTCAAAACAATCGAGTGTTTAAAGAATGCAGTAGCCATAAAACGCATAAATACTCTATATAACATGAAGATTGCCTGGGAAGTTGGAGATAATGTCGTAGGGGCAAGCTGCAAGACGAGATCAAATAGTCGTGCTGCATTCACGAGTATCATCAGAAGTCTCAAACTTGGGTCCTGTACTAGTGATAATTTTTTGCTAGTGCATCTAAACCACACTAAGTCAATCTAATAGTGAAATATTTTAGGCCAGGTCCAACAAAATACCCGATGTCTTGTTGAGCAATGCCTTTGCTTTTTCACAAATTTATTGAAAAGAGTTGAAAGTTATAGCCTCCAATATGTCGTGGCTCTCTAATTTCGATAAATCTTAACAGTTAGAAGAACCCCAACATAACGTGGTAGGTGCATTATCCCAAGTTTTCTAATTTTTTTGGCGGTCCATTCCACCCGAGGGCCACATATCCCCAAAGAGAGTTTACACGGCATAATTATTCAGAGAATATAATGGAAATCTGTTGCCTCCAAATTTTTTCTGAGAGTAAGAAGTTGACAGAGGCGATACGCATGTTATTAATTGATGATACCCGTTAAAATGACTGGCAATTACAGCCTTAAATATGTTGTTCTGAAATTTCATTGAGAAAATAACTTGCATTAATTAAGGCCAGACCAACTGTATAAGGCAAAGACTTAGATGACGACACATAATCCTACACACATGTTAACCCCAAACATTTTAACACAATAACAAATATCTGTTAGGGTTTCAACTTTTTAACTGACTCGCGCGAAGAATTGTACGCATAGTAGAGTTAGCTGTTGTGTGTGATGTTATAACGCACTGCCAAAACCTGGGCAAAATTGTTCGTGAGTAAACTTAAAGTGACCCCGCCCAGAATCCTATTTTGTAATTACGTATATCGAATCAAAAGGCTGTATTTCATTCGGTTTTTCGCTAACCGAAAATTGGCAAAATCAAATTCAAGTGCCGGAAATTAAACCCTGTGTTCGAACAAAATTTCGACGTTTTCAATTTGCAGAAATTCGGTTCCTAATGTCTAGTCATTCAAATTTGGATTATTCAGCGTTCGCGAACAAATTTAACACAAAAATGACGTCACAATCAAATCGATCCTGTTAGTTAAGCTCTCGGTATTCGCAAACAGAACCAGTTTATTTCAAATTAGACAGATTTTCGCTCTGAAAAATTTGGGTAATTATAGTTGAATATTCGCCAACCCTAAATGGTTAGATTTCAATCGTGAGGGCTGAGTTCGCGAACAGTTTTACGCCGAATTTCAATTAATCAAAAGGCGTGCCGTAACAATTTTTTAGGATGGTCGGTGGTGTCGCTTTAGGTTTACTCGCGAATTAGTATTTGAAGTTACATATAATAAACGTGATGTGATTTTGACTTGAAAGAGCCATTTTAACTTCGTGCAAAAAAAGCATTGACAAAGTTCTGTTTATTATGTAGTTAACATAATGACCTAGGTGTCGCGGAAATTTTTAGCCAAACAGAGTCAGTCTTTAACATGTTACAGGCTTCAATAACGAAATTCGCGCATTATTTGGCCTTATATATTTAAAAGTTTGTCTGGAGTTATCCGTGTGAACGTTTCTCGGGGAGATATTACTTCTGCAGCAAGGTTCCTAAGGTGGCATACGTAAAAACCTATAAAAATTTAAGCTATATGGATTTACCGCCAACACAGTTACTTTCGATAAAACTGCAAATTAGGGCCTGATAACAGTATAAAACATGGTGTTGTTCAACCCCGTTGTCGAATAGGGAGAGATATATACAAATTGTTAGACATAAAAGACACGTAGCCAAACTTTAATATTCAAGTCAATGGTATTATTACGAACAATATATCTACCCACGCAGGTCGGCCTTAATATATCCGTGTGTGTGATAAATTAAATGTACATTGTAGGCGAATTAGCATGTCAGTGTGAAATGCTACTGCTAAGCCTTTGTTAGAGAATTTTAAATTATCTTATTGTAATCCAATAGAATTAACCCAGCGATCTAGCATCGCATGTCTGTCGCAAGCACAATATTAATGCTAACTTACAACAGGATTAGCTATAAATGTTGATAAGTCACTGTTGACAATTACCAGTTATACATTGCCGTTTACGTAAAATGCACAATCAGACAAAATCTGAAAATTAGTGTCATGGCCCGACAAAGCCAGCCCTTGTGCGTATAATTATTTACAACGGCTATTGTTGTTTTAAAATATACTGACACAAACGGCAAATCCTAACATGAAATCTATTAAAACTGTTTCTCGAAATTTTGCTTTGTTATGGTTATAAATCGCGGTCTTCCTACTTGTGGCGCCGTCTATCTAAAATCTTGCAGTTTTAGCTTGAATTAAAGTTACTATTTTTTGCGTTACTATTAAATATATTTACACAATGTATTATGGCATTTAAATAGCGTAATTTTATAAAGTATATTTATGTTTTCAACACTCCAATCTTATCACTGTATTTTATAAAACCAAAAACAGACAAGCCAAGTTTGCTGGAATAACAACAAGATAAAAAGACATGCCAACTTTATTGAATGCTGTCCTATCGTAAAAAGCGTTACGTTGTGTGTGTATACATCTGGGGTAAAGCCGAAAGTCTCAGCCTAAATAGTTTAGGATAGCGAAAATTTTGGAAGACTATTATAGTGCTTATATATACATGGCGGTCTATTACATGGTTGTTTTTGTTTCTGCGCCAAGAATGTTGATACTGATGCGCTGATACAGCAATAAGAACGATAAATATTGGAGAAATTACAGCAACAATGGGAATTGTCGTTTGTTATTGTATTCGATAGAAAGTCACTGTCTTTTTGACTTTCGGCCTCCGAGTTGAGCCTGCTCGAGAGGTGTGAAGGCCCCCATTTAAAGTTTGTGAGAGGCCCTTGCGACGTTTTTTGATGTGAGGGGCGCCTGATCTATGTGAGCAACCCACTGAGGTTCTGCACTCATTCCTCGCTGAAGAATGTGCGCCTCAAATTTTGGAAAATTTGCAAAAAATAGGAAAATTCATGTAAAATTAGCACAAATAACCAAATTTGAGGAAAATTTTACCGAAGTAGGATAAAGTTAGCGAACACTCCGGAGCACGTAGTGCTTCTTTTCTGCAGACAAATTTGAAAAACTCGTCTGTTGTAAGCAATTAAACTGCAAAAAATGTGAGACTGGGTATGAGGGCCCCCAATTGGGTTTATGGCGGGCCCTAAGTCCGGTCCTCCTAAATTTATTTAAATATTACCCAATATAATCAAGTGTGTAACATAAAAATTTGGCGCTGAGCTTAAAATACATCTAATGTAGTGAAGGAAATTGCTTTAATTCGTTTACCACCATTAGGTTTACACTGGGTAATAACAATCACTGACTAGCTCACTTATATTTCTTTCAATGTTTGGTCCACCGTAGAGATACGAAGTTCAAATCTTTTGAATTATCACCGATTACTTATTTTCGATTTTACTTCCGCATTCTCTCCATGATTTAATTTATAATACGAAATTGCATCAAAAGTAAATAAATAATGTTCACTGACTATGGTTCTTATTTATATTTATTCATATATTCGTTTACAGTTTTTTATTCATTCTATCTAACAATCAAAATCTGTATATTAGTAGAAGCGGCAACGGAGGGACACCCCAATTGTCCCACCCACAAACTGCAGTCAATGCCACCATCATTAATTGACGGCTAGTTATTCAATTTTTATGTAACCTTTGACTTTGTAAAGTAGTTTCTATTTTTGTGACAATCACGATTTTTCTCCTGATAAGAGATTTTCAAGAGCATTTATTCGCCGTAAAATCACACCTATTTAGTCTTATGTGCAGTACATACCCAGACTTTTTAAATCCAAAATACAAAATATCTAGAGCCGAAGTAACACTTTGTCGTTTGGTTATATTCGATTCAATGACAATTCAGATGCATCAGAAAGTGATGAATAATCACAATCCAGAGCCTAAACGAGACTTTTGTTTTAAACCGTTTGCGGGAATTGGCATCAAATAACACCAACGCACGTTGTTCATTGTTGTAATAACTGAGGTTGTCTTAAGTCGCAACGGAAGATGTATGTCAATGCAACAGAAAACTTGATAAAAACAACGCCAAAGCAATAGCTACATCCAGGTAGTTGAACACGAGACCTCTGGATCGGTAGCTCAGTGCACTACTAAAGTGGCCACGGAAGGTGTCTATTAATATCGCAAAAAACCTGATAAAAATAACTCCGAAACAACAGGTACACTCTTTCAGTTGAACACGAAGCATCTGGATCGGTAGCTCAGTGCACTACTATGTAATAACGGGACGCAGCTGCATAGTGCAACTTCCTAACGCCATGCCCATACGACCCCGGCTATCATAACCTTAAGGGTGGACCTAAATTCCTCTGTCTTTATCATTATAGCGTGTTTCTCTCTTCAGATCCAAGAAGCTATGGAGCTTGGCAGGCCGCAGTGGCGCTTCATGAGGTGTGTTCGGACCCCGCCCCATTGGTTGCGCTCGTGTCTAGTCTGTGGTATGATTGCTGAGGTCCCCCAGGGTGGCTGACACTGACACCAGCTCGCATGTCATAGCGACATGCCAATATTCCCATTTCGATCTCACACGGAAGTTGTTTGGATCTCTCGCCTAATGTAGTACGAATAAGGGTTGGATAAGGTGAGTTGAATGGCGAGGCCAACCTAATTATGATTTGGCTTTACTTTGGCCTTTTTGGGCACAAATTCGCTCAGCTAAAGGGTTTCACCAATGTGGCCCCCACAGGGTTCCGACAGTTCCCTGAAGGTTTATTGTCGGATTCTCAGCCGTAAAAGATAACTTTATAGCTAGATTTTCGATGAATTGTTTTGGGATAGTGGTATAACTTGATCGAATAAATTTAATAACGGATAGCGTTGATTGTCTTTCATGAGCGTGTTAAGTTTTTTCAATGCTTTTGGTGGACCTGATTCTCGCTTTTCTGCTCTTTTCGTCAAGTATATATAGGAGAAAAATAACACACGTCAAGGCTCGAAGCCTGCAGGCCTCGGGGCGGGACACTGGTTGATGAACAGGACAAGACATGTAAAACATATAACCGCTGCCAGAAAACGAACACCAGACAACCCGGCTTGATTTTCTTCTGAGTGTATTGTGAAATGAGACTGGGGGCTTGTACCACGGTACACAAGGGCTAGTCGCGATACTCGCGTGCCTGTATGATGGTGCGTTCATTTATTCGGAGCGAAACTCGCTCCTTGACAGTTTAGACCTTTTGAAGTTCGGGTGAGAGGCCGGTGCCTCCCTTTTTTCCTGTTCCGCGGTTTACCCAAAAGTTAGGAGTACGGGTTATTCGAGTTGAGATTTTGTCCTAGATCCTGAAATTTTGTTGCGTCTTTTGTTATGGTCGGCCAGGGGGCCAGATGGGTTTTCGGTGAGTTTGCGGGTTCTTATGGCCCCACTACTTCTTTGTTCCTAGCCCGATTCAAGCATTATTGACCGTTTCGTCTTCTCGGCTAATGAGCCGGTGGGCGGAATTCAGGTTTATCTGAAGCTCTAGGTGGTTGAGACTAACCTTGGTTACTGTAGTGGATTACATATTCTGATATAGAATTTATATCTTCAATCTTTTAAAACAAAAGAAAGTAGTTAGTTGAAGTTGAAAGTTAGTTAATTTTCTACTCAGGTTTTGCTAGTCGTTCTCAATAAAATGGTGCTGTTATGATTTACTCAAGAAGACAATTTTAATAATCACCTACAATTAAATCTATATGTCTACACGGCTAAACAATTCAACCAAACTAATACCTACATTTTGGCGCCCAACGTGGGGCCAGTAGCCCGTATAGCGAACATATTTGTGACGACGAACCAAGCCAATGCCTTCGTCAGTTAAAACAGTTCAAGTAACGTTCGGTTCGAAGTAAGCCTGCGTTCAAAGTGTGGCTTGAAACGTACCGAAGTTCAAAGTTTAATTCACAACATCAACACGTTCCAGACAATTCGAACTTGGTTTCGATCAATTTTTGGTATAAGTTATATTGCACCATTTCATTTTAATCCGCTACAACTTGGACAAAGCGACGATAATTGGTTCTGTGTTCACAACTACTGGTAATTATTTTACAAACTTTACAAGCACTTGAATTCGAGGTTTTTGGCCCTCAAACGTACAACGGAATCGCTACTGTTTACTTGATTTCCAACTTCTTCAACAAACTAACCAAGCAAATTTATTATCGAACTACAATATTTGGTACAGGTTTTGTCAAAATTACTTGTGTTTACACTTGAATTTATCTATTCAATGCAATGCGGTCTGGTAAAAGCGTAAATTTTAAATCATTACTGCTAAAACCTGAATTCAAAATTTCCAATAGAATTTTAACGGATATGAATAATTACGCAAGTAACTTGCATTTTGACCAGACCCTTCCTAGTCCTAGTCTTGTTAAAATCCCCGAAAATTTCACGGGTGCCGACAAATCAAAAAATATTAAAACATGGCTTAAAGAGTTTTCTCGTGCAGCTATCGCAAATGGATGGTCTCCTGAACGGAAGAAAGACATTTTACCTGCATTTCTAACATCATTGGCAGCCGATTTTTTTTAAACTTTACCGCCAAATCTCACATTTGAAGACATACAAGAGCGGCTCATTACAAAATTTACACCAATGGGCGAAAGTGGGTTAGCTTGGAGCGAACTAAACGCACGTTACCAGTTGCCCGCTGAGACTGTTGATGATTTTGCTATAGCAATTAACAAATTAGTGCAAAAGACTAGTCCCAATTCAACGGAACCCGAAATTTCAGACACAAAAGTCAAACATTTTGTATATCGATTACTTCCTCAATTTCAACAAATTTTGTTGCAAAATCCAATTGAAAATTTAACTTTTGACAAAGCAGTGGAAATTGCTAAACGGCAAGAAACTGCTCTGAAACAGCTTAGCCTATTACCATATCTTCAACAAACTTCGGGAACTACCTTATCTAACACTCAGTTAGAACAAGCTATCACAAAACTGACTGAAACCATTCAAAATAATAAACAGCCAGTTCCAATTTCCAAAACTGTTAGTTTTGCTGGTGGTAGTCCTTCTAGTCGCGACATTAAACAACAACTTTCAGAAATTCAATCCATCCTCAAAAATTACGACGACCGTTTTACAGAAATGCAATCTCAGATTAATCTGATTTTTAATAACTTAAATAACCCGAGAAATTTTAATACGTCGAACCAAAATTTGAATTATCGGCCACCAAGACATTGTAATATATGTAATAGAAATAATCACTATACGCATCAATGCCGCGTAAATTTACGAAATTACAATTCTAACTCACGAACTAGATCAAGTTCCCCTCGAATTTCGCGAAATCGAAGTCGGAAAAACTGAAAGGGAGCCTTTTACAGAGAGGTAAAGCCTCCCAGTCAACTTAAAACCTCTCAATAAAATACCTGATATGAAG